>JAKSZT010054226.1:6158936-6182181 GCA_026826555.1 Tolypeutes matacus
GATAGATAGATAGATAGATAGATAGATAGATAGATAGATAGATAGATGGGTGATAGAATTTATCTTCATCAAAAATAGTTGAGAGGACTTCTGGGAAGATGGCGGACTAGTAAGACATGGGAATCTCTGCCCCTCCCAAAAAATAGCTAGAGGACAGTCTGAAAAAGCCCCGAAAAAGATCTTCTAGGGTTTAGGACAGCAGGCGAAGGCTAGACACCACCCAGCAGAGAAAGGGACAAAGGAGGGAAATCACAATGACAGAACCATGAGTTGAAACCAGCAGCTGCTGCTGCCGGCACCCTTCCCCACAATAAAGACACTTTAGAACTCTCGGGCCTCTGGGCCTGCTACTACAGACAAAGGGGGCTCCAGGGATCTACCACCCCAGAAAAGCGGGGAGAGAGGGACACAGCCAAAGGATGACTCAGTTTTTGACTCGCAAATTTGGTCTGCTGTATCCCAAGAGCTATTCCAGGCCAGGTAGGACTGCACCATTATTTGCCTTGGAGCCTGCAAGGGGCTAAAGATATACAAACCTCCCATCTCCTCCTTTACTAACAGGGACTGATTGTTGAGGACTCAGGGGGAACTGGAAATATTTCCTATCCGGGAAAAGGGATGGGGCTGCCAAAGAAGGCTGGAGAACTGTCTCAGAGTTTGAATTACAAGGCTCCTAGCCTCCAGACAGAAAGCTCTATCACATTGATCCAGTCTGTGTTGCAACAAATACACTCCGACCAGGCATTGAACTAAGAGCTGCCAAAGAGCGCCATCTCCTAGCAGACCAAGGAAGTGCTCGCAAGAAAATTAAAAATAAGTAGGAGAGGCTTTTTCCGGCCTCTATAGCCACCCTGCCCAAGGCCTTAGGAAGCGACTCTACAACCAATTACTGGGTCCAGTGCCCAGTTTTCAGCAACCAGCAGGATAATCCTAACAACCTAGGTCGAGCCAAAAATCAAAGAGCAGTGGTAATCCCAGCCTCCTGCCACTAAATCCCTACAAAAGAGAAAGAGATTGAGCATCTGAGTAAACTACATCCTAATCAGATGCCCAGATATCAGCAAAAAAATTACAAGTCATACTAAGAAAATAGAAGACATAGCCCAAGAAAGGGAATAAATCAAAGTCCCAGAAGAGATGCAGAATTTAAGAGAACTAATCAGCGAGATGAGCACAAATTTCCAAAATCAAATTAATGAGTTGGAAGACAATATGGTTAAAGAGATAAATGACATCAAGAAGACATTGAGTGAACACAAAGAAGAATCTGAAATCCTGAAGAGAAAAGTAACAGAGCTCATGGGAATGAAAGACACGATAGATGAGGTGAAAAACATATTTGAGGCATATGACACCAGACTTGAAATGCTAGAAGAAAGAAAAAGTGATATTGAAGACAGAACAGCTAAAATTGAAGAGAAAAAAGAACAGAGAGAGAAAAGAATGGAAAAAAAATTGAGCAGGGGCTCAGAGAGTTGAATGACAACACAAAACGCAACAACATACATATCATAGGAGTTCCAGAAGGAGAAGAGAAGAGAAAAGGGGCAGAAAGAGTATCTGAGGAAATAATAGCTGAAAATTTCCCAACTCTCACGAAAGAAATGAACTTAAATGTCCAAGAAGCATGCCGTACCCCAATCAGAATAAATCCAAATAGGCCTTCTCCAAGACACATACTACTCAGAATGTCAAATGTCAAAGATAAAGAGAAAATTCTCAGAGCAGCAAGGGAGAAGCAAGCCATCACGTACAAGGGACGTGCAGTAGACTTAACACAGATTTCTCTTCAGAAACAATGGAGGCAAGAAGACAGTAGTATGATAAAATTAGGAAACTGAAAGAGAAAAACTGCCAGCCGAGAATTCTTTATCCAGCAAAACTGTCCTTCAAATATGAAGGTGAGTATAAAATATTAACAAACAAACAGAAACTAAGAGAGATTGCAAAAAAGAATCCACCTTTTCAGGAAATATTAAAAGAAGCCTTAGAATCTGAAAGAAAAAGACAGGAGAAAGAGACCTGGAGGAGAGTATAGAAGAAAGAATAGCAGAAACGATAACCAAAAGAGTAAAAAGACAGACAAAAACAAGATGGCATGTGAAAACCAAAGAATAAAATGGGAAGTAAATAGTGTAATTACAGTAATATCATTGAATGTGAATGGATTAACTCCCCAATCAAAAGAAACAGGTTGATAGAATGGATAAAAAAACATGAGCCATCCATATGCTGCCTAGAAGAAACTCACCTTAGACCCAGAGATACAAACTGGCTATAAGTAAAAGGTTGGAATAAGATACTCCACGCGAATAGTAGCTAGAAAAGAGCAGGGGTAGCTACACTAATATCAGACAAAACAGACTTTAAATGCAAAAAAGTTATGAGATACAGAAAGCCATTATATATTAATAAAAGGCACAATCTACCAGGAAAATATAACAGTCATAAATATCTATGCAAATAACCAGGGCACCCCAAAATATATGAGACAAACTCTGGCAAAACTGAAGGGAGAAATAGACATTTCTACAATAACCGTTGCAGACTTCAACACCCCACTCACATCATTAGATAGAACAACTAGACAGAAGATGAAGAAGGAAACAGAACTTGAACAATATGATAACCAAGTTAGAACTAACAGACATATACAGAACATTGCATCCAAACTCAGTGGGTTATACATTTTTCTCAAGTGCCCACAGATCTTTCTCCAGGATAGAACACCTGTTAGGTCACAATGCAGCTCTCAATAAATATAAAAAGACTGAAATTATACAGAGTATCTTCTCAGATCATAGTGGAATGAAACTGGAAATCAATAATAGACAGGAAAAAAGTAAATTCACAAATGTGTGGAGGCTAAACAACACACTCCTAAATAATGAGTGGGTCAAAGAAGAAATTGCAAGTGAAATCAGTAAATATATTGAGACAAATGAAAATGAGAACACAACGTATGAAAACTTATGGGATACAGCGAAGGCAGTCTTGAAAGGGAAATTTATAGACCTAAATGCCTATATTAAAAAACAAGAAAGAGCTAAACTCAAAGATTTAACTGAACAACTAGAGAAACTAGAAAAAGAACAGCAAACCAATCCCAAAGCAAGCAGAAGGAAAGAAATAATAAAGATTAGAGCAAAAATAAATGAAAATGAGGACCAAAAAAACAATAGAGAAAATCAACAAAACCAAAAGCTGGTTCTTTGAGAAGATCAATAAAATTGACAAACCCCTAGCTAGACTAACAAAGAAAAAAAAAAGAGAAGATGCAAATAAATACAATCAGAAATGAAAGAGGGGAAGTTACAAATGACCCCACAGAAATAAAAAGAATCATAAGAGGCTATTATGAGAAACTATATGCCAACAAACTAGACAACCTAGATGAAATGGACAAACTCCTAGAAATGCACAACCAACCTACACTGACGCTACAAGAAATACAAGAACTTAACAAACCAATCACAATTAAGGAGATTGAATCAGTCATCAAAAATCTCCCAGCAAAGAAAAAGTCCAGGACCAGATGGCTTCACAAGCAAATTCTACCAAGCATTTCGAAAAGAATTAACAACAATCCTGTCTAAACTCTTCCAAAAAATTGAAAAGGAGGGAAAATTACCCAAAACATTTTATGAAGCCAACATCACCCTAATACCAAAGCCAGATAATGACACTGCAAGAAAAGAAAATTACAGACCAATCTCTCTAATGAATTTACAAAAAAAAGTTCTCAACAAAATACTTGCAAATCAAATCCAACAGCATATCAAAAGACTTATACATCACGACCAAGTGGGATTTATTCCTGGTATGCAAGGTGGGTTCAACATAAGAAAATCAATCAATGTAATACACCACATTAACAAATTGAAGGAAAAAAAACACACGATCATCTCAATAGATGCAGAAAAGGCATTCAACAAAATCCAGCATACTTTTTTGATAAAAACACTTCAAAAGATAGGAATAGAAGGAAAATTCCTCAATATGATAAAAGGCATATATGAAAAACCCACAGCCAACATCATACTCAATGGAGAAAGGTTGAAAGCTTTTCTCTATGCCCACTGTCACCATTGTTATTCAACATTGTACTAGAAGTTCTAGCTAGGGCAATTACACAAGAAAAAGAAATTAAAGGCATCCAAATGGGAAAAGAGGAAGTAAAACTCTCACTGTTTGTGGATGACATGATCCTATACTTAGAAAATCCTGAAGTATCCACAAAAAAGCTACTTGAGCTAATAAATGAATTTAGCAAAGAGGCAGGATATAAAATCAACATGCAAAAATCAGTAATGTTTTTTGTACACTAGTACTGAACAACCTGAGGAGGAAATCAGGGGGAAAATTCCATTTTCAATAGCAACAAAAAGACTCAAATACCTAGGAGTTAATTTAACCAAGGAAGTACAGGACCTATATGCAGAAAACTACAAAACAATGCCAAAAGAAATTTTAAAAGACCTAAACAAATGGAAAAACATTCCGTGTTCATGGATTGGAAGAATAAATATAGTGAAGATGTCAATCTTACCCAAACTGATTTATAGATTCAATTCAATACCAATTAAAATCCCAACAGCTTACCTTACAGAATTAGAGAAGGCAATTACCAAATTCATTTGGAAGGGTAAGTGCAACCGAATAGCCAAAAGCATTCTAAAAAAGCAGAGCAACATGGGAGAAAGTTCACTGCCTGAACTTGAAACATATTACAAAGCTACAATGGTCAAAACAGCATGGTACTGGCATAAAGATAGACACATCGATCAGTGGAATAGAATTAAGAACCCAGAAATAAACCCTCACCTTATACAGTCAACTGATTTTTGACAAACCTACCAAGCCCATGCTAATGGGACAAAACAGTCTTTTCAACAAATGGTGTTGGGAGAACTGGATATCTATAACCAAAAGAATGAAAGAGGACCCCTATCTCATCCCCTATACAAGAATCAACTCAAAATGGATCAAAGATCTAAATATAAAAGCCAGGACCATAAAACTACTAGAAGAAAATGTAGGGAAACATCTTCAAGACCTTGTAGTAGGTGGTGGTTTCTTGGACCTCACACCCAAAGCACGTGCAACAAAAGAAAAAAATAGATAAATGTGACCTCCTCAAAATTAAACACTTTTGCACCTCAAAGGACTTTGTCACAAAGATGAAAAGGCAGCCAACTCAATGGGAGAAAATATTTGGAAATTACATATCTGATAAGGGTTTAATATCCAGGATATATAAATAGATGTGACAACTCAACATTAAAAAGACAAATGAACCAATTTAAAAATGGGCAAATGACTTGAACAGACATTTGTCCAAAGAAGAAATACAAATGGCAAAAAATCACATGAAGAAATGCTCAACACCACTCATGATTAGGGAAGTGCAAATCAAAACTACAATGAGATATCATTTCACACCTATCAGAATGGCCACTATTAAAAAGACAGAGAACTACAAGTGTTGGAGAGGATGTGGAGAGATAGGAACTTCTTCACTGTTAGTGGGAATGCAGAATGGTACAGCCACTACGGAGGACTGTTTGGCAGTTCCTAAAGAAGTTGAATATAGACTTGCCATGTGACCCTGCAATACCACTACTGGGTATATACCCAGAAGAACTGAGAGCAGTGATACGAACAGACAACTGCACACCGATGTTCATAGCAACATTATTCACCATTGCCAAAAGTTGGAAACAATCTAAGTGTCCATCAACAGAAGAATGGATAAACAAACTGTGGTCTGTTCACACGATGGAATATTATGCAGCTATAAGAAGAAATGAAGTCATAAAGCATATGATAACATGGATGAACCTGGAAGACGTTATGTTGAGCGAAGCAAGCCAGACACACAAGGACAAATACTGTATGATTGTATTACTATGAACCAAATATATTGTGTAACATATTGTTTGAGTCAAAAAAAATTTATATGTATCCAGTATATTTAATTGAGAAGTCTATGTATTAAAAAAAAATACTTGAGGTAATTATTTCAGTTCTGCTGATGACGAGAATGTGGTTTACAGATGCTAAATGCAAGTAAGCAATGGGTTCAAACCCAACAGTGATTGCTTCACAGCCCAAGCTCACTCCTCTCTTGCTCACTACTTGTATACATTGACTTCCTATACTACCTACTATAAATGTACAGCAGAATAATAAAAGGCACAAGACAAGGACAAAATGCCAGGGGGAGGGGCCACACTCTCTGGGCCATAGTTCGCATAGTTCGGTGAATACAAATGCAGCACTTATTTTCCCATTTGGTCAGTAGAGGGGTGATCAAATCAAAAGCCTCAGAGAAAAATCAAGATGCACGACATCTACATCTTGAAACCTTACTCCTCCTTTCCAAATCAGGCTTCTGGAAGTGATCAATCTACTCTTTGGAGGATGATAAAAGGTGGACGTTTTAAAAGTTGTATGAGACTTGCCACACCTGATAGACCTCCCCTCCTCCACCCCAGCCTGATATTAAACCAGCAAACATATAGACAAAAGGGCTAAAATGGGTCAGAATACCATTTAACTAAAGATAAGAAAAGCTACTGGCTGAGATCCAGCCAGAGTTTTCTCCTAATAATGGAAATACGTTGAGAAGCACATTCTTATATTCTATGTACTTCAACCTCAGACTTAGAACAAGGCCCAAGGAAGAAGGAAAGAAAAGATCCTTGAACGCCCAGATGTCTGTGCCTAATTCTGGGACACAAGGAGCCATCATCTGAGCATTCAGAGGCTGTTCCTGCTTCTCCTCCACACGACCACAGTCACCTGCCACACACACACACACACACTTACCCCACAGACACCCTACGCCTCTTACCTCCATTCAGAGAGCACTGGAAACAATGCAAATGTCCACCAACAGTTCACCTGGTGAACTGAGGGAACTTCCTGGAGAAATGGACATGTGCTATGTGTCTTGTATCTGCACTGCAGTGGTGATTACATGAGAAATGCCTATGTCAAAAGCCACAGACCTGTTCAATTAAACCATGTGAATTTTTTTTAATGGATTGTACAAAGCATGGGGCTGTGTAACACAGGGAACCCTGTGGTGGAAGGTGGGCTGTGGATAACAGAACAAAGAGGAGAACATTCTCTCATGAGCTATAACAAATATATAATACTAATGCAGGGTGTTATATGGTAATCGGGTAGGTTGGGGGGAAAATACACCAAATATAAGATATGGGCTATAGTTAGTAGTAATATTTTGACAATGCTCTTTCATGGTTTGTAACAAACGTTTCACAACAATGCAAGGTGTTGGTGTGGGGTGATGTGTGGGAGCCCTGTATGAATATATGTATGTTTGTTTTGTAAGTTCCCAACTTCTACTATACACTTATTGTTTATGTATGTTCATGTATGAATGATGTACTTAAACAAAATTTTCAATGAAAAAATAAACATGCAAATTTTATCTTTTAAAAATTATATCCTAAAAAAGTTGATTTTTGAAAAAATCATACCTTCCTTATATAGCAGTTCTACTTAAAGTTATATAAAAAGATATTCAGGGTGAATTGTATGGTGTGTGAAATACACCTGTTACTTTTTTATATACCAATAAAAATATTAAGAAACCTAGGAATAACTGTCACCAATAATATAAACCTCTATATTAAGAAAATTACAAAAAGACATAAAATTCTTCAGTAATTAGAGAAACAAACTGTTTCATGTGGGAAGCTTCTTTTTAAGTTTTTCTTTTGAAATAATTTCACACTTACAGAAAAGTGAACTAAATAATACAAAGAATTCCTATATTTCTTTACCTTTCTCTCTCTCCCCTTTCTCTTTCTCTTTCTCTGTGTATATATATTTTTTTTCTTTCAATGTTTTACCTGAACTATTTGAGAGAGTTGCGGGCACAATGCTCCTTTAACCCTCAATTCTTCAGTGTGTATTTCCCCAAAACAAGGACATTTTCCTATATAGCCACAGTACTACTATCAAATTCAGGAAGTTGACATTGAAATTATTTATTTTCTAATTTATAGACCGTATTCAAAATTTTCCAATTGTCCTATTGATGTCTTTTAAAGCAAAATAAACAGTTGTTTTCCTGGCCCAGGAGCTGATCTGGCGCCACACACGTTGCCTACACTTGACATGTGCCTCAGTCCCTTCAATCTGGAACAGTCTCCTCATTTTTGTCTTTCATGATCTTGACAGTTTTTAAATGTACAGGCCATTTAATTTGCAGAATGTCCCTCACTTTGAGTTTGTCTGATATTCCTTCGTGTTAGATTCTAGAAATGTTTTTTTAGCAGGAATATTACAAGAGATGCTGTGCCCTTCCTATAATAGGAATCTGAATTGCTTTTTCACCTTGGTTCACTGATTGCACAAATGCCCATGTATCTTACGATGCTGGGCCTTGGGAGAATGCCCTCATGAAGGGTACACAGCCCACAGAGCCTTTCTGTATATGTTTTCATTTCGATGATTTTTATTTCTTTTATTTTATTTATATCTTTTTTAATAGGTAGTAAATTTAGGTGGCTCAAAATTCAAAAGGCACAAAAAGGGTGTACAGTGGACAATCTCCCTCCCTGTGATAATCCCCAAGCTACTCTTCAGAAGCAACCAAACAGTATCTATGTCTTGTCTATTCTTCCAAAGGTATTTCATGCACATACAAGCAACAACTTATACTACAACTTCTCTAATAAATATATATAAGCAAATAAATAAAATAAAAATAAGGATAAAGACTCATACACTCTCTCCCCTCCAACCAGAAATAGTAGCATACCATTGATGCTAAACAAGGTAGCATCTGTCCTATACCTTGCTTTTTCCACTGAATAGCATAGCTTTTATATTGTTCCATATCCATATATAGATTCCTCATTCTTTATTAAGTTTCATAATTTCATTGTATGAATATATCATAATTTAGTTAATCTCCTGTTGATAAACATTTAGGTTATTTCTCGTCTTTTGCTATGACAAACAATGCAATGATGAATTGCTACACGTGTTGAATTCTTGTGAATTCTCTGAATCAGTTAGACCGGTTGTGTGAACACTAAGTCACTGTCAGTGTCTGAACTCCAGCACTGATGCTTGTCAACCCTGTTCCTAGTCAGGAGGGTCCCAGGTATGGGAGGGGCTGGTAGCTCCCCTGATGGATGCAGAAGCCACAGGTAGGGGAAAAGGCACAGTGGCTAAGAACTTGGGCTCTGGACTCTGGACCTGGACTTGGGAGCAGCTCTGAAACTTAACCGACCCTGGGCAAATCACAGAAGTTCTCTAAATTTCTCTTTCTTCTCTGAAAAATGGGGATCACAAGGTTCTTGAGAGATTGACATAAGATCATGCGTGTAAAGTGCTTAGCACGTAACAAGATCTCACATGTGGTAGGTGCTGGGTAATTTCTGATGAGTGGTTTATGGTATCACAATATACATGGGAACACAGGAGAGGGCACCTAATCCAAACTGAAATGCTCAGTTGTATCTTCCTGGAGAAGGTGAAACTTGAAGGATGAATTGGAACAAGTAAGCAGAAACAGAAAGAAAGAGGACATTGATTCTAGACTGAAATATCTTTTTTCTAGCCTTACCAGAATAAGGAAGTAGACATTGCATTCCCATAAAATACCAGTAAACTACATAAGGCAAGATAAAGAAGGGGAAAAAAAGGAAAATAGGGAGCAAAAAAATGGAAAACATGTTAATCTGCACACAGGAAAGTACATTAGTGAAATCTGGCAAATGAGGACACGAATTATTGTCCACAATGGAAGTTCACAATAATTTTAGAACATTGTTGGCAAACAAGGAAGTCCAAGATGGCAAAAACACCTTAATGCAGAGAGTGTCTGGAATCGAAAACAGTAGTATCAGATATACAATTAGTAATTCTGTTTCTTTAAGATACAATTATACAACATATGGCAGTTTTAAGGTTTTATGGAGCCCAGAAAAATCATGCCCTTAGAGCTAATCCATTCCTGTCAGTGTGAACCTATTGTAGGTGGGACCTTTTGATTAGGATACTTCAGCTGAGGCATGGCTCAAGGTGGGTCTTAATCGTCTTACTAGAGTCCTTTATAAATGGGATAAATAAGGAGGGACAGACAGAAAGCCACAAGAGTTGAGAGAAAAAGCCACTGAAGCCAGAAGCTGAAAGCAAAGAAACCCAGAAGAGAAGGGAGAGACCAGGACACTCTGCCATGTGCTTGCCATGTGACAAAGGAGTCCAGTATGGCCAGCAGCCGGTCTTTGGGGAGAAATCATCGCTTGATGATACCTTGATTTGGACATTTTCATGGCCTCAGAACTGTAAGGTTGTAAGTTAATAAATCTCTGTTATAAAAGCTAACCCATTTCTGGTATATTGCATTTCAGCAGCCTAACAAACTAAAATACAACTCACTTGAGTTCTATAACTACTCAGCTATTCTAAATGTCAATGACATTCTGACATTCTGCATTTACTTATTGTTTAATAAATTGTTCAGAAAAGCTGACTTCTAGTCATGGCTCTACTAACTAAGCCAGTCACTTTAAATCCACTTGGGATCAGTGTCCTCATGTATAAAAGGAGTGTAAAAGGATTTCTGAAGTCCATTCTAGGCTTAAGCTTAGCTAGGAAGCAACAGAATAGAATAAAATATCCATAGGGTCATGGGGTCGGACTTAAACATCCCTACTGGCTCCACCACTAACTAGTTCTATGGCCATAGCCAAATCACTTAAATTCCTGAGCCTCAATATCATCAAATGTGAAATGGAGATAACAATTACCTCCTAGAGTTATTTTGATGCTTAAATGATCTTTATGAAAATCCGAGGGACAAGGCAGTAGGTGCTCAAATATATCAATCTTCATATTTTACAGATGAACTAAACAGAGCTTTGGCATTTTTAAAACATTTCATATTTTTTTAAAAAGTAACAATTTTTTGACTAATACATGCCCTATACATGCACTTCCTTTATATTAAGATGTCATATTTATTTCCCTTTCTCATTATTATTTTTTAACTGTGCAATTCATTGAGATCTCTTGATATTGGTTTATAGGAGATGGGGAGAAAGAATTCCAGGAGCAACTTTTGGCGCTGTCCACCAGTCAGGTGCTGACAAGCACTCTCAGCTGGGAACAGACTTCCTCTTCTCACTTTTTGCCTCTCTTACAGAATTGAAAGACCCAGAGAACCACAAATTATACCTTGCTGAGAAAATAGTTGCCCATCTTCCCTCCTTTTACCCATTACCCAAAAAGAGTTAATGACTTCATTTCCAGGAAGAGAAGGACATGCTTGCATTTCTATTCTCTCCATAATAATTGAGTATATTCAACAAATATTTATTGAGTACTTAGTAACTGCCAGGCACTGTTCTAGGTCTTTAAGAATCATCAGTGCACAAAACAATGAAGACTCCCTCTCCTCTTGGAGCTTCTAGTGTGCCTTATTAAGTTTTTCTTGAGTAGTGGTAGAAAATGCCAGCATTAGAAGCAGACAAATCTACATTCTGTGCTCCCAAATCTACCACATATGTTGTAGCTGTGACTTTGGTAAGTCACAAACTCTCTGATCCTTAGTATCCTCATTTGAAAAGCCAACTTATCTGTTCTGCCTGGTTGTTTTAAGAATTAACAATCTGCCCTCAAATCTATGACGTACTCTTTTTTTCCTTCACATTTTCCCATTTCTGAAATGGGGTGTATTTGACAATTAGTGGTATCTTGCAGACACAATCAAATGAGTGATAGCCAGGCTGTCACTGCCCATCCATGTGTGACCTCAATCACAGATGTCCTTTGGTGCTGTGCTCACTTCAGGCGAGTAATGTACATTCCTGGCACTAGACATCCTAAGGTTAACTGCCATTTTAAATGTCTTCAAAAGATTAGATTCTAATTTGGTATTAAAACTGAAAGGTATGGAAACAGAGCAGCAGGGCATTATTTTGATTAGCAAATATCTACCATTAGGAAAATGACCATAACAACCAAGGCCCTTATGGATCCTCTGTATGAAAGAGCTCAAGTGGATGAGACTGCATTAGGAGTTGTTATAAATGAGATACCTGGAAAAGAATGGCCCAACACAGGCCAGGTAAGAAAGTATCAGCACTGACTTCCGGAAAAGATGGCTGAGTAGGGAGCTCCTCCCACTCAAAACATCAAAACAACTTTTAAACATGCAGGAACTGTCTGAAACAAGTATTTTGAAACTGCCAGAAGCCAGATGAACACTGTATAGCATCCAGGGAAGAGCAAATGGAAGAGGCTGATAAATTACAGTAAAGAGCTATAGATTACATGCTCCATGTAGCAGCACCTAACCCTTACTGTCATGGCAGGCTACAGCAGTGTCCAGACCCTAGCTACCTGCTGTTGGTAGAAAGGGATGTAAAAATCCTCTTCCCCAAGAACAGAGGTGTACATGGCCAATCACAGATCACAGCTTTTTATTAGAGAGTTTGGATCGCTGGGTCTTGGCTCTGAGGGCAGTTATTGTTTCAACTGGTCTCTGACAAAGGCAGCAGCAGCCATTGTTTCCACCCTCCCCAGACAGGGGCAGAAGGAGTGGAGATTTAAAGATGCAGGGCTTTCTCAGGAATGCAAGGAGAAGTTAGCTGAGGGGCTGCATTTGCTAGACAGGCCAGGAAAGCTCAGCTGTGGGGAGCCATTGGAGAAGCTTTTGGCACCCTTCCCGACCACCTCTACAGGGTACTTTGGAGCTGGTCTGTACCCCCTTCATGGATCCTGGCCCTGTTTGGGCTGGAAAAGACCAAATTGGGAAAATCCTCCCCAGGGTGACCCTCCTCCAAAAATTTCCCCTCCAGGCAAAAGCACTGTGAGACCATTTAAAAAGTGGCTATAGGGGCAGACAGTCTGGGACAAAGGCCTGTAGGCTTCAGATATCTGGGAAAGGGAGGTTTGTCCCTGGGAAACAGAGGGGACAACCAAACTCCTTTAAACAGAGGAACTCAAACAAAACAAAAACAAAAGCCCAGGACAAGACAGAGGCCCAGTAAGACAGGGGAAATGCTACACAGTGCATTCGCCTTGAGCAAACTTCCAGAGAGGAGGGCTGAAGCTCAAGAATACCTCTGTCTTATCACCAGCTGGCTAAAATAACCAGGACACAGGCATTCCAGGGAGCAAATTCCAGGTTTTACTTTTAAGAATATTAAAATGCATAGTGTGAAACAAAAGAGTATGAGACAAACAAAGAAACAGGAAATGATGGCCCATCCAAAGGAAGAAGATAAAAATACAGAAAACAGCAATGAAGAAGAATGTGGACATAAAAAACAAAGCCTTTAAAAAATTATCTTAAAAATGCTTAAGGAGCTGAAGGCAAGTACAGAGAAAGAACTACAGGGTGACAGGAAAACAATGAAAGAGCAATATGAGAGTCCAAGTAAATAGACAGAAATTTTTAAAAGGAACCAAACAGAACTACTGGAGTTGAAGGCCACAATAATTTAAATGAAAAATGTTTCAAGAGGAGAATGGTCCTGGCAGAAGAAAGAATCAGTGAACTTGAAGACAAGACACTTGAAATGAGTCAGGCTGAGGAGCAGAAAGAAAAAAGAAATATTAAAAGTGAAAATAGGAGCAGATGTGGCTCAAGCAGTTGAGCGCCCACCTCCCACATGGGAGGTCCCGTGTTTGGTTCCCGGTGCCTCCTAAAGAAAAAACAAATAGACAATGAGCAGACAACATGCAAAAAACCAGCAAGCAGACAACAAGCAAAAAAACAAGAAGCAGACAACAAGCAAAAAACAACAAGCAAACAGAAGAGGGAACCATCTCAGGGCGGGGGGTGGGGCGGGTAGCAGGGAATAGGCTAAACATTTGCTGTATTAGAAACCATGTGTGTGTCCCCAGACCTAGTTTTTCTCCCTAGGTCTGGTTTTTAGAATGCTGGTGATAAACTAAGCCTGATTTATTATATGACATCCTGTATGGGAAATGACTGTAACTCTAAGTATCTTTGGTCAACCTTAAGAGATATAGCAGGGTGACGGATGTGGCTCAAATGGTTGGGCATCTGTCTCCCATATGGAGGGACCTGGGTCTGATCCCTGGGACCTCCCGGTAAAAATTTAAAAAAAGAAAAATATAGAAGGCACGCGGGCCGTCAGTCCCTGTGTGCAGGTGCACCGTCAAGCCCCATGAGCAGGTGAGCCGCCCAGGCCCTGCGCGCAGGTGCGCTGCCTGGTCCTGCGTGCAGGTGAGGGTTGCACAGGTGTCACCAGGCCCCACGGGCAGGTGAACCCACCGGCCCCGTGCACAAGGGTGCCACCAGGCCCTGCGAGTGGGTGAGGGTTGCGCGGGTGTGTCCCGCAGGCCCCGTGCGCGGGTGCGCTGTCAGGCCCCACCAAGCCATGCAGCCAGATGATGACGTAACAGGAGAGTGACACAAGGGAGAGCCAAGGCCAGGCCTGCCGAAAAACCAGGAACTAAGGAGGCGCAGGCGGTAGGACGCCTCTCTCCCATATCAGAGGATCCGAGAATTAAGTCCCAGTGAAGACAGGGGGAGAAGGATGAGAGGAGAGGGCAGGAAACAGTCACAGAGGGTTGCCCAGCAAATGGACACAAAAACAGGAATGGGGGGGGTAAAATGGATAAAAGTAAATAAATAAATAAATAAATAAATAAATAAATAAATAAATCCTTAAAAAAAAGTATAGGGGAGTAAGATATGGACGATAGTTAGTAGTAATACTTTGATGATGATCTTTCATAATTTATTAACAAATGTTTCACAACGATGCAAAGTATTTGTGGTGGGGGTGAGGTGTGTGAGCCCTGTATGATGTTATGCATGTTTGTTTTGTAAGTTTACAATGTTTACTGAATACTTATTGTTTATGTATGTTCGTGTATGAATGATTTACTTCAAAAAATTGTTTAAAAAAAAAAAAAAAGCAAAAATAGGAGCAGATGTGACTCAAGCAGTTGAACGCCCGCCTTCCATATGGGAGGTCCCGGTTTTGGTTCCCAGTGCCTCCTAAAGAAAAAACAAATAGACAATGAGCAGGGAGTAGGATGTGGCTCAACTGGTTGGGCGTCCGTCTCCCATATGGAAGGACCCGGGTTTGATCCCCGGGTCCTCCCGGTAAAAAAAAAAAAAAAAAAGTACAGAGACAATGAGCAGACAATAAGCAAAAAAACAACAAGCAGACAACAAGCAAAAAACAATAAGCAAAGAGAAGAGGGAGCCATCTTGGGGGGGCGGGAGTGGGGAAATAGCCTAAAACAGCTATGGGACACCATCTAGCACACCAATATATGCATTATGGGACTCTCAGAAGGAAAAGAAAGAGAGAAAAGGGAAGAAGGAATAATCAAAGAAATAATGACAAAGAACTTCCCAAACATAGCAAAAGACTTGAATATGGACATGCAAGAAGTTCAGAGACCAACACACTGGATAAACAGGAAGAAAAATAGACCCCATCATATATTGATCACACTATCCAATGCAAAAGACAAGGAAAGAGTTATGAAAGCTGCAAGAGAAAAGCAATGAGTACACACAAGCGAATCCCAGTAAGATTGAGTGGTGATTTCTCATCAGAAACCATGGATGCAGGAAGGGAATGAGTTGAAATGCTACAAGTGCTGAAGGAGAACAACAGCCAGTCAAGAATTTTATATCTGGTGAGACTTTCTTACAAAAATGAGGGAGAGAGTAACACATTCTCAAATAAACAAAGGCTGAGAGAATACATTACCACTAGACCTGCCCTACAAGCAATGCTAAAGGAAGTTCTTCAGACTGAAAGGAAAGGGCAGCAGACAGTGGTTGAAAGCAGCATAAAGAAATAAAAGCCTGCAGTAAAGTTAACCATTTGGAAAATTATAAATGCCAGTATTATTGTAGTGTATTGTTTGATATGTAACTCCACTTCTTATTTCCTACAGGTACCAAAATGCAAACACATAAAAAGTAATGATAAAAACAAAACAAAGGATAAAAAAAAAAAAAGTAATGATAAATCTAGGTTTTTGGACATAACAATGTACAAAGATATAAGTGGTAACAGAAACAAAAAATGGTGGGGGTGCAGAGTGGTATAGGAAAGGTTTTTGTGTATGCAATTGAAGTTAAGTTTGGTATCAAACCAAATAAAATTGTTAAATATTTAGGATATTAAAATTTAACCCTATAGTAACCACAAGGAAAAATAAAATCCAGGTGGCAGCGGATATGGCTCTAGCAGTTGAGCGCCCACCTCCCACATAGGAGGTCCTGGGTTCGGTTCCCAGTGTCTCCTAAAGAAAAAAAAACGAACAACAACAACAACAACAACAACAAAACCCGAGCAGACAATGAGAAAAAAAAAAAAAAAGCAAATAAATATAAAAGTAAGCTTTAACAGAAGTGAGGTATAAGACTTACAAAGGCTAAAGAGCAAAATGGCCAAAGAAAAGACCTGTATTATCAGTAGTGATTTTAAATGTAAATGGATTAAACTCTCCAGTCAAAAGGTAGAGATTGGCAGAATGGATAAAAAAAGTACAACATAACCATATGCTGTCTGCAAGAAACTCAACTTAAAGTCAAAGACACAACTATGTTGATCATGAGAGGATAGAAAAAAACATAACATGCAAGTAGTAAACAAAAGAGAGCTTGGGTGGCTGTACCAATATCTGATAAAATAGACTAAGTGAAAAACAGTTACCAGGCCCAAGGATGAGCCTTCCTAGCACCAAGGGATTATTACCAAGCGTTAACCAGTGATGCATTTGGAGAAAGACCTTGACCAAAAGAGGGAAATATTAAAGTAAATAGAGTTTTTATGGCTAAGAGATTTCCAAGTGAGTTGGGAGGTGTGGCAGTTTGATATAGTTATGAATTCCAAAAATAGATATGGATTATGCTTGTAAACTGGTCTGTTCCCCTGGGTGTGAATAAGTTATGATTAGGACTTTGATTGGATCATGTCAGTAGGGCATTGAGCCCTACCCCTTGGTGGGTAGGGTCTCAAAGATAAAAGACATGGCAAAGGACAGGGTTGGAGTTTTGATGTTGGAGTTTTGCGTTGGAGTTCTGAAACAGTTTTAATGCTGGAGCCCAGAGAAGCAAGCACACAGAGGAGCTTGGTCATGAGGAAGGAGAGAAGGTCCCAAGAAGAGACGAGCTGTTCACCTGATAGTCTACAGCTGACGTTGTGGAGGAACCAGAGGAACGGAGCCCGGAGAGAAACGGAGCCCCAGGAGGAGAGAAACCCAAGAATCCAGAACCCTGGCAAACATCAGCAGCTGTCTTGCTCCAACATGTGGCAACAGACTTTGGTGAAGGAAGAAACTTATGCTTTATGGCCTGGTAACTGTAAGCTTCTACCCCAAATAAATACCCTTTATAAAGACCAACAGATTTATGGTATTTTGCATCAGCACCCCTTTGGCTGACTAATACAGGAGGTCATTCTGGAGATTACGCTTATGCAGATTTCAGCCAGACTTCACAAACTGCCACAGCAATCAAAGCCTCCTAATTATGATTCTTCTACTTCTTTTATTTGAACCTAAAATTTTCTATTTACCTGTTAAGTATATTTCTCAGAGACTTAAAGCCTTTGGATTGTTCCTATGCTGGTTGAGCCCTGAAATCCAGCAGATATGCAACCAACTCCTGTTATCCAGTTCTTTGGGCTTGCCCTGGACAACTGACAAAATGATGATGATGGACCAGCCCCATCCCCAAAGCAAGGAGTATCTTCAACTGCAAGCAAAATAATAACATTCCTCTACCATAATATCTACATCCCTTCTTAGCTTGAAATAGTCAGAGTGGGCATTGTCCTAAATCCCTCAAGATTGAGACATGAATAAAAATAAGGGAAGTGTAGTCGCTGACTAAATCAGAATTATTGTTATTGTAGTTATCATTTCTTAACTAAGTAACTTGTAACATTGATACAAAAAATAATTTTTTTAATTAAAAAAACTGTTATAAGGGACAAAGATGGTCATTACATACCAATAAAGGGGACAATTCAACAGGAAGATATGTTCAATCACAAAACAAGTCTCAATAAAGTAAAAAATATTGAAATTATACAATGTATATTCTCCGACTACAATGAAATTAAGCTAGAAATCAATAACTGAAGGAAAATGGCAAAATTCACAAATATGTGGAAATTAAACAACATACTCTTAAACAACCAATGGATTATATAGGAAATCAGAAGCAAAATTAGGAAATATCTTGAGGTGAGTGAAAATGAAGATAAAACATACCAAAGAGTATGGGATGCAGAGAAGGCAGTACTGATAAGGAAATTTATAGCTCTAAATGCTTACAAAAAAAACCAATAATCAACAAAACCAAAATTTGGCTCTTTTAGAAGATCAACAGAATGGACAAAAATTTAGCTAGACTAACAAAGTAAAAAAAAAGAGGATTCAAATAACAAAAATCGGAAATGAAAGGGAGTGGATGTCACTCAGTGGTTGAGCACCTACTTTCCATGTACGAGGTCCTGGGTTCAATCCCTGGTACCTCCTAAAAAAAAAAAATCAGAAATGGAAAAGGGGACGTTACTACTGAAATAAAAAGGATTATAGGTGGATACTATGAACAATAGTATGCCAAGAAATTAGATAACCTAGATGAAATGGACAAATTCTTAGAAACACAGAAACTACCTACATTCACTCAAGAAGAAATAGAAGACCTCAACAAACCAATTACTAGTAAAGAGACTGACTCAATAATCAAAAACCTCCCAACAAAGAAAATCCCAAGACCAGATGGTATCATAAGGGAATTCTACCAAACATTCCAAGAAGATTTAACTCCAATTCTGCTCAAACTCTTCCCAAAAAATTAAGAGGAGGAAACACTCCCTAACTCATTCTACAAGGCCAAAATCACCCTCATACCAAAGCTGGATAAAGATGCCACATGAAAACTACAGACCACTATCTCTTATGAATACATATGCAAAACTCTCCTCAACAAAATACTAGCAAACTCCATACAACAGCATATTAACAGAATTATACACCATGATCAAGTGGGATTTATCCCAAGTATGCAAGTTTGGTTCAACATAAGAAAAAAAAAAAAAAAAACATGAATATTTCAATCAACGCAGAAAGGGCATTTGACAAAATATGGCATCCTTTCTTGATAAAAACCCTTAGAACTCTAGGAATAGAAAGAAACTTCCTCAACATGATAAAGGGCATATCCAGCTAACATACTTAATGGTGAAAGACTGAAAGCTTTCCCTCTAAGATCAAAACCAAGACAAGGATGCTCACTGTCACTGTTATTCAACACTGAACTGGAAGTTCTTGCCAGAGCTATTAGGTAGGAAAAAGAAATAAAAGGCATCCAAATTAGAAAGGAAGAAGTAGACTTTTCCCTATTTGCAGATGATATGATCCAATATTCAGAAAACCCTGAAAGATCCACAAAAAAGCTCCTAGAACTAATAAATGAATTCAGCAAAGTGGTGGGGTACAAGACCAACACCCCAAAATCAGTAGTATTTTTATACACAAGCAATGAACAATTAGAACAAGAAATCAAGAAAAAAAAAAATCCATTTGCAATAGCAACTAAAGAATCAAATATCTAAAAAAAAAAAAAAAAAAGAATCAAATATCTAGGAATAAATCTAACCAAGGATGTAAAGGAATTGTACACAAAACTACAAAACATTGTTAAAAGAAATTAAAGAAGAACTATGGAAGGATATTCCATGTTCATGGATTGGAAGATTAGATATCATTAAGATGTTTATACTACCCAAAACTATTTACGGATTTAGTGCTATTCCAATCAAAATTCTAACAAGCTTCTTTGCCAAAATGGAAAAGCCAATCATCAAATTTATATGGAAGGATAAGGGCCCCTAAATAGCTAAAGTCATCTTGAAAAAGAAAAATGAAGTTTGAGGGCTCACATCTCCCAGTCTTAAAACTTATTACAGAGCCACAGTAAACAAAAGAGCATGGTACTGGCATAAGGACAGATACATAGAGCAATGGAATTCAGTTGAGAGCTGAGCAATCAACCTTAATATATATGGGCCACTGATTTTTGACAAGGAACCACAGACTACTCAATTGGGAAAGAATTGGGGCAAGGGGAGGAACTTGCAGAATGGGTGTTAAATGCTCAGAAGAACACCAATTTCTGGAAACAGGAGCAGTGCCCTCTTTTAGAAAGGGCTATGTCACCAACACCCTTGAGGGATGGAGTATTGTCCTATGTGGGAAACCACACACATCAAGAGCTCAGAGTCAAATAGTATTCTGAAGAGTCAGACTCTCAAGATGAAGATGTTTTAGGAATAGCTTAAGCAATTTATTTCATTTATATTTCCCTTTTACATATGCACAAAAGTGATATGATAAAAATCTATGTCTAAGTAAGTTGAAAAGAGCTCTTTCAATAGATATATAATAAAAATTCTAAATGACCAAAAAGCACTTGTGTCAGACTTTAAATGGCAAGGTTTATTTTTTTTTCTTAATGGTACCTAAAATAATTATTTCACTTACCATCAACATCTTAGAGTCAATAAAACAGTAACATTTGTGATCACATAGCATAATGATGAACATTCAAGAAATGGCAGAAGTCTTTTTTACACTTTGCAAACATCATTTTTTCGCACTTCCATACCAAGAACTATTCTGGATTCTGAGGATTAAAAGGTGAAGAAAAACAGACATAGATACTGCTCCCATGGAACTCACAATCAAGTGGGGGAGACAGGCAGCCCACTTCCCAGCTCACCCCAAGGTGGTATCTGCATGGTAAGATTGACAGTGATGAAGAGTAAGGGTAAGAAGGAAAGATAAATTTCAGTTTAAAATGTTGTTAAACTTATTAAGTTCCATAAGGTTATTAGTACATTAGTAAACTTCAGAAACATTAAGAAATCAGCAGAGGTTTCTGTACCAGTCCAATATCTTATATGCCAGATGGAAAGAATACT
Organism: Tolypeutes matacus; assembly: GCA_026826555.1. NCBI lineage: Eukaryota > Metazoa > Chordata > Mammalia > Cingulata > Chlamyphoridae > Tolypeutes > Tolypeutes matacus. The sequence continues at coordinate 6,179,924 of JAKSZT010054226.1, forward strand.
ACCGTATTCCATGTGGCAGATTTTATTTCTGGCTCATTATAAAATGACAAACAAGCAGAAACTGCTGGCTCTCTCCCTGAAACCCAATACTAGACATACCATAGAAAGAAACTAGAGGAATGTAGGTGGCTCTGCAAAATGAACATAAAAACGATAAGAATGAGAACCTTCTGGCAATGGATGGTGGTGTGTGTGGCACTATACAGTGAATGCAATTAATCTCACTGAATGGTACACCTGAGAGTGGTAGAGATGGGAAAGTTTACATTGTATATATGTTTCCACAATTTAAAAATAAAAAAGAGGAACTAAAGAAACAAGGACAATTAAATGCAATACATGGGGAGGCAGCTGTGGCTCAATCAGTGGGGCTCCCGTTTGCCATGTGGGGGGCCCCAGGTTCGGTTCCCGGGGCCTCCTGGTGAGGGCGGGCCCGCCCGCATGGCGTGGTTGGCTGACCCGGTGAGCGCAGGCAGCAGGTGGGGGGATAAATGAATAAATAAATAAAATCTTTAAAAAAAAAAAAATGCAATACATGATACTGGAAGGGATCTAATAATGGAGGAGAGAAGACTCAAAAGGAGATTACTGACATATTTAAAAATTAGAATATAGACTATAAGCTTCATAACAATGTTAAATTTTCTGAACTTGATAACAGTGCTTAGGTGGTATATAAGTAAAAATCCTTGTTCTTAGGAAATGTACATGGAAATATTCAAGGAGCATAATGTATGCCGCCTACTTTCAAATGTGCAGATAATAGCTAAATAGACAGATTAGATAGACAGGGATGGATGGATGGATGACAGATAGATAGAATGATATAGCAAATGTGGCAAAATGCTAAAATTGGTGGGTCTGGAATTGGGGGAGGTTATCCTGGAGTTCTCTGCATGTTGTTTTTATGACTTTTGCAACTGTAAGTTTGAAATTATTTCAAAATAAAAAGTTTAAAGAAAATAAATAAATAAATAAACGGGGGAACAGGGAGAAAGAAAATGGAAGAGGCTGAGTGCCACTGTGAGGAGGAAGTTGTGGATGGGCCCAGGAGGCAGCCCAGAACAGAGTTTCCAATGGGCACCATGGGGGGGGGCGCAGAGGAGGGAGAAGCTGGGCAGAATTTTTCTGTTTTTCTCTCTCCCTGATATCTCCCTGAGCTCCCGCTGCCCATATCTGCACCATCAACACTGCAGTACAGAAATATAGCAGCCAGCCCAAAGGCCGGGGGCAGAGAACTGGTGCCAGGAGGCAAGCCAGCTGATGGGCACAGTCTCCCCCCAGGACTGGGGTAGAAAAGCAAGTCAGTAGGTGTCCCCTGGGGCAAAGAGGGATGGCTGGGCCCGGAGGCGCTCTGGCCTGATGTACAAGCAATTGCTCATTCTTTGTTTAATCTTTCATCTTTGTTTGAATGAATGTGTATGGCATAGGTTAACTCTTACTGACCCAAGTATGTAATAGAGCATCCTTCAGAAACATTTATATAGAAATTGTGTCCATTTAAAGGAGTGCTGCTTGAGCTTGTTCTAAATGAGTTACCATAAACACTACAGCCACTGAAATAGGAACTTGGACTTGCACTTACTTATACTGAAGCAGTCTTGGGAGGCAGAAAGACTGAGTCAAAATCTTTGGATCTGGGGGGACGAATGTGGCTCAAATGGTTGGGCATCTGTCTCCCATATGGAGGGACCTGGGTTCGATCCCCAGGAACTCTCGGTAAAAAGAAAAAGAAAACTATAGAAGGCGCACAGGCCACCAGGCCCCACAAGCAGGTGCACTGCCAGACCCCACCGAGCAATGCAGCAAGATGATGACGTAACAGGAGAGTGACAAAGGGAGAGCCAAGATGAGACGCACCAAAAAACCAGGAACTAAGGTGGTGCAGGTGGTAAGATACCTCTCTCCCACATCGGAGGTTCCCAGGATTGAATTCTGGTGAAGACAGGAGGAGAAGGATGAGAAGAAAGGGCAGGAAACAGACACAGAGGACCGCCCAGTGAATGGACACACACACACAAACAGCAAAAATGGGGGGGGGGCACACACCCACACAAACAGCACACATGGGGGGGGGGCTTAAAAATGGATAAAAGTAAATAAATAAATAAATCTTTACAAAAAAAAAATCTTTGGATCTACCACTTTTTGGCAACCTGTTAAATCTCTCTGAGCCTCAGTTTGTTCATCCATAAGGATAAAGAACTTCAGGGGGGTCGGATGTGGCTCAACTGGTTGGGCGTCCGTCTCCCATATGG
>JAKSZT010054226.1:6182581-6319860 GCA_026826555.1 Tolypeutes matacus
ACCTCGTACATGGGAAGCAGGCGCTCAACCACTTGAGCTACATCCACTCCCCAACACTGGGTTTTAAAAAGGGGGAAAGACAGAATATGGGGAAATCCAATTCTAGGGCATAGAATAAGAGAATTTCAGACTAAAAGAGAAATTCCAGGCCCATGGTTCTCAAATATGTTCAGATGACAGAGACCTGAAGCCAGTGTTCTTTGCTGAGTACCATTCAATACTAAGATATAGTTCCATCATAGAACAATGATAGCTAACATTTGTATAGCACTTACTCTGTACCCAGCATGTTTTAAGTACTTTACATGTATCGATTCATTTACTCCTCACAACAAACCATGAAGAAGGTATGATATCATGTACACTCTATAGGAAAGGAGAGAGAGAGGGGAAGCCACTGCTTGGCAAAGCTGCAATACGCACTCCAGCCATCTGGCTACTAAGCCCCTGTGTTTAGCCTCCATTCAATACTGTTTCTCAACCCCCAAACCAAGGATACCTGACCTATGTTGATTCTAGAATAAATGACTCCACTATACAAACCATATAAAAATCACACGCAACCTCACACTACTTTAAAAAAAAAAAGTTAAATTAAGCAAGATTAGGTATTCCCAAATTTCCCACTTTTTTTTTTTTTTTTTTTTTTTTTTTAAGGAGGTACAGGGGATTGAACCTAGGACCCTGTACATGGGAAGCAGGCACTCAACCACTTGAGGTACATCTGCTTCCCCTCACTAATTTTTACAAAGAAAAATTCTATCCTCTCTTTACTTTATTTTAATGAAAGAACACCTTGGTCATACTCTAAAACAATAGTGATTTGGGGGAAGACAGTTTGAGAACAGCTCATCTAGAGCAACTTCTATTTTAATGGGGATAAACTCAAGAACCAGAGCTAGATTAAATGAATCATTTCACATCATACAGCAAGTGAGAGATGGCACAAAATTCAGAACCTGGAACTTCCAACATCTTATCCCTAATCTACACTGCAGCCATTGGATTTACTGTGGAAAGAATTTAGATAAGACTTCTTTACATTACCTAAAACTTTTTATTTAGCTTTGTTTTTATTTCTTTAAGCTTATTGTTCTTCAGTTGGAGAAATAGTCTTGTACTTTGTAGCCCAAGTCAAGGAAAAAGGCATTACTAGCCATCACAAAATTCTAGCAAAGTAAAAGCAGACAGGGAAAAAAAAAAAAAAAAGAAAATGGCTAACCCCCTACTGAAAAGCTAGTAAGATTTGGGAGGGCAGTAACCAAATATAAAACTTCCATATGGGTTTGAAGAATGGTCATTAAGCAAGACACAAAGATTTTTTTTTTTAATATTTAATTAAAATTTCTTAAAAGTCTTCTCTGTTAAGATAGACAGTAATAAATATTTGTTACTTCTTTTTTAGGGTCTTTCTTTCTTTCCTTTTTTTTTTTTCCTTAGACCAAAGTCCTTCTAGATAAAATTTAGCTGATTTCAAATGACCTGCTTTGAAATTTTTCAAGCTAAATCTTTGTGAGATTATCAAACCTCAGAATACAAACTGTATATCAAAGAAAATTTTGGTAAGAGTGATGAAAGGGGAATTCAGTGTCATACAAAGGCCCAAAGACCCAGCCTGCTGAGGTTAAAAATGTGACAAAGATGAAGCAATGAGTATTAAGAGTTCTATGCAAATGTTCAAAGTCTATAAAACAAAATGGATGGATTAAGCTAGCTGGCATTATATAGGTTAGGACCTATATAATGACAATGAGGAAAGAAGTGAGGTACATGACACCAACCTAGAACCTTCCAGCAAGGCTGGCAACGTAGTTTCCTCTATATAAAATAAGTTGATCACCAAAGTAATTTTCAGCTCTGTATTTGCTATTAAACTAATAGACTTTTCTTTTTTAATCCTGGTACTTGAAGAAACGCAGGTCTAAATAGCATAAGACAAAAAGGTAGATGGAGTCTTGTGAAGACAAGAAGATGAGACTTCTGGATACGGTACTTCTAAAATTTTTAGACCTCGGTGGGACAAGCACATTTTAGGTTTAATTTGACGTTGAAATGTAACGTTCCTTTTCCCTTGATGGGACTCTGGCGTTCCCACTGCGCTCAGCAGTGGCCAAGTGGAGCCGGACCCCCTGGGTTCCAATCCTGGCTCCACTTGTTATTAGCCTCCCTGTGACTCATTTGTATCATCCGTAATAAGGCGACATAACAGTATCTACTTCACAGAGTCGTCAAAAGGATTGAAGAAGTTAGTGAGTTAGTATTTGCTAAGAGCTTAGAACAGAGTCTAGAATATAGTGAGCATCTTAAATGCTAGTTAAATAAAAGAAATAATGATGAGGGTCATTTCTGAGTCAAATTGCAAGTGGTGGAGCAAGAAGAAATGAACTAGGGGAAAGAGAGAAAGGCCTAAAGGGAAGAGAAGGGAAAGATAAAAGGCAGGAAAGGGGGGTGGAGTGTTCCAGAAGAGAAAGGTAAGGCTCGGAGGAAATAAGAGCGGAGGACAAGAGTAGCGAAAGGAGGGAGTGAGGAAAGGACAAAGAAAGAATTGGATACACAGAACAAAAGGTAGAGGGAATGAGGGAGAAGGAGGGATAGAAGAAGGAAAATTAAAGCAAAGGGAAAAAATGAATCAGGCTGTTCTGAGGCAACTGGGTAACAGAAGTAAAAGTGGTACAATCTTAAAGATTAGACCCCCTAGAAAGATTTCCTGAGGTAAAATGAATTGAATGACAGGGCAGTGATATCTTGGGGGTAGGGGAGGGAGAAACTGTTATGTTACCCTACATGACCTTTGAGAACAAATGGGACCCAGAAGGTGCCCAGGATGTTGCTCTTAGAGACATTGGCCCTGCTGCCAGCGTGGAGCTGGACCATCACAGGCGGCTTCCCCATCACAAGCCCTTCCCAGCCGGGGCAGCTACTCCTCAACTCAAGACGAACCCTGACTTCCCCTGGTCCTTTTTCCATCTCACGTCAAAGGGGCTGCTCTCCAGCACGCCCCCCATCTGGGGTCCTGAGAACCGTTGTCTGTGTCCTCTTCCATGTTCCTTCTGTGTAGCGGGATGGATACAATAGAAAGCACCCAGAAAGTGCCGGCTATATTGCTGGTGAACAGCTAATGGCGGTGACTGTCCATGTCCTGTTAAACCCGAGCCTCATTCCTCCCACTTCTTAGGAGGTGGAATCGTGGGGAAATGGCCATGATATAATACCTCACTCACATAAGGATGCTTTAAAGCATTTTTTTTTTGGTAGGGGTGGAAGAGGAGGGACTGGAAGGTCTCAAAGGAAGGCCTTATCTAGTTCACCTGAGAGTCCTTCCCTATTAAAACCTCAGCCAGTGTGAGCCGCCCTGGGACCTAGTCCAGTTGTCTCTTTTCACCACTTCCTGGTTTCTCTAACTCAAGAACTCTCTGGTTTTGGATTTAACTCTTGGATCTCTGGCTACTGAACGATTCATCTAGGGTCTCACGCCACATATTTTATGCAAGGTTTGGGAAACTCCCCAAGCCACTGGCTGCTCCAGAACCTAGAATCTAGTTCTAGCACTGTGCCCCAGAGGTGTGGCAGAAGGGAAGACACTGCTATAGACAATCAGAGGGACAGGAAGTGAGGAGCCTACTAGGCAGTGCTGAGTCATTAACAGATAATTCATTTAATTAATTTAGTGCCTGGCACAGCCCAATGAAGTTGTTTAAAACCCATTTCCTCACAGAATAATAAAACAGTGCTCTATTCTGAGGAGCTGATGAATCCCATATGACTAAGAAGTGTTAGATCCAAATTGAGGGCCATAAAATTGGACCAAGTATAATGAAAATACAGGGCTTCTATTACATTCATTCATTTGGAATGGCAAGTAGAAACTTTTCACTTAAATGATTTCTGGAACAAATCATTTTAGAAATCAGAACGAAGAAATGACTGGACTTTTATCGGTGAGGGTCTGGAAGATACTGGCAGCAGAAGTAGCAATGGACAATAATAAATTTTAGCACAAATTCCTCATTCTTGCTGAGAAGGGGAAGCCCAATCAATGCATCATGTAAGTATCTTTACATGAAGAAATTCTAAAAGAAAATTCTTTTAGAAAAGAATTACAACAAATTAGCATTCCTGAGGGAAAATGGAAATGAGCAGTTATAAATAACAACACTCCCTTAACCTTGAGTAACAAGGTTTCCCACATGCCTCCACAGATACTGCTTTATTTGCTCTTCACTTCAACCCGGTGACACAGCTGGAGCAGGACTGCTATCTACATTTTATGGAAGAGGAAACTACTTAGAAGAGAGTAAAGTAACTGGTCAGCCTGAGGCACCACCAGCAGGGCATAAGCCATTTTACTGTACCATTCTGAGCCCAGTGAAAAGCAACTGGAAACCTAGAGGGGAGGGTGGAGTAAAAGGACTAAATTATATGGTTTTTAATCCATTAGGAAGTAAAATATAATTTCAGTTGGGGGAAATATGCCCAAAGAACTAAAGCTTTCTGAGAAAGTGAATAAACGGAGAGACCAGTTTCATTAAAAACTTCCAACAAGTATTCAAAAAAAGAAATAAGCCTTTGACTAGGTTCCAAATAAAACTGTTTTTTGTAATTAAGCCATTATGGATTTAGAATGTTTCTATATAAATAGGGACATCTAAGGGTGAAAATGAAGAATGAAAAAGTGATAATAATGAGGTCTTCCAGGCATTTCCACTGAGGTCACTCCCACTTAACATTTGTCATAAATGTTAACTATTGAGTAAGCGATGACATGGCCAAGATAGTGGAAAAAATCCTCCCGATAGTAACATTTTATGCCACTGGGGAAAAAAAACTCCAGAAAAACCTTTAGAAACTGGGTAGGTGAACAAGCAATGGCAGATAAATTTCAGAGTACACTGTGCTTTTAAAATTATGAGACAGCTATCCGTTCCAGATAAAAACTATTGCATAATATATCTTAAAGAAATTTTCCTAATGTGTTTCTAGCTATGGTCAAGGAAGCTACTGAGTAACAAGAAGCAAACAGAACTAGGTTTTCAAAAGAAACAACAGACTAATCAACACAGGATGACAAAAACAAATACAGGAGAGAGCATAAGGCAGATCTGAAATGGAGGTCTCAGCCTTCCTTCCCCTCTGTTTCCTTCTCACTTTACCCTTCCACTTCTCACGCTGAAATCTTCACACCAGGCCTCCTACTTTTTTCTTGTGCACAAAGGACTTCAGAGACAATCAACTAAGGGTTTTCTTCTATGAAAGAAAGGGCTTTTTCCAGTCAAGGCTGTGACACTCCTCTCTTCATGCCTCAAAAGAGGCATGCCAGGAAATCTTTCTTCACGCCAAACCAAGAAAAATGGACTTTTTTTTTTTTAGTTCAGATAAAAACTTGTCATGCACCAAGAAATAAACTAAGGTTAATCCTCCCATCACATTTTTTTTCTCCCATCACATTTTTTTTCTCCCATCACATTTAATAGTCTCTTGGTAATGCATTAGAATCCTGATCACATCCTTCAAAAGAACTCATGCCTTTCACTCAAAGAAAAGAAAAACCTAGACTTACTGGGGGTCCATGCTAGAATCTTTTGGGGTTCAAGAGGAACCAGCGTGAGTTCTAAAGAATGACAAACCTTGATGTTGGCCTTTTCCTTTTTACAAAGAAGAACGGTTTGGCTGGTAAAAAGCAAAGGCAATTTCAAAGAGAAATCTTTCAGGAGTCCTCTATTTAACTCTCACAGGTTTTAGGTGGAAGCCTCCAATACAACACAGAGCAAGCTTGTCCTCCATTAGCACACTCTGGCAAAAAAGCCTATGAATACTAATACAGCTTGATAGATGTTCACCAAGTAGGCACATCTGGAGCAAGACACAGACCAAAATCAGCCCCCCAGAAGCCCCAGGGTACCCTCTCCCAAAGGTAACCACAAGCTCCTCAACCCCGGACGGGTTGCCTTGGGCTGGTTTGCAGCCTCCACAGGGAAGGCTGGGTCTGCTCCTAGGTTTGACCTTTACAGGGACCTCCACCTTGGTGTCCCCAGCAACAGGAGTCTACCAGAACCTTCACTCTGTCAGCTGCTGTTTGTTTGACCTTTCGACGTTTGCCGGCCTCTTAACCAGCACAGCTTAGTGAGCACTTCAAGGCTCACTTGCCTTAGCTGCCCTTGAACGCTGATGTTTTTTCACTTTCCCAACCCTATGAAACTGCCTAAAGCTGGCTTCTCTCTCTCTTTGCAGACCCTTCCCATTTGCAGGTCTCTTGCCCCACCCCAAGAATCAAACAATGCCCCAAGGAGAAAAGCAAGGGCAGAAAAGCTGGGTCATTTCAGTGTCCATTCTCACCAGGATCTGGCCTCTCAAGGCCAGGCTACCTTGGTAGGAAACTGAGGGCAATCCCAACGGTATGGCAATGGGGAAAAGCTTCCCCCTTTTATCTAGTTGCTGTGTTTACCAAAAATTTGAAAACTTATAGACACCAAGTAAGTATAGACCCCAGGAAGAAAAACACGGAAACACAGGACATATTTGACTTGATAGTGGAGTCAGGATATAACCAAGGGAATAGGTGTAGCTCAGTGGTTGAGCACCTGCTTCCCATATACAAGGTCAGGGGTTCAATCCCTAGTACTTCCTAAAAAAAAAAAGATAACAAGAATCACTGACTTTATCTTTCTTTATCAAGGAAGACAAAAGCCATAAGAAAACTTTAGAATATAAAAAGCATCTAAAAATACTGTTGTAATTTTTTTTTTAAAGGAAGTACCGGGGATTGAACCTAGGACCTCATACATGGGAAGCAGGCACTCAACCACTGAGCTACATCCACTCCCCAATGAGAGATGGTTTTTCCATTTGTTTGTTTGTTTTTAGGAGGCACCAAAGATCGAACCCAGGACCTCGTACATGGGAAGCAGGTGCTCAACCATTTGAGCTACATCTGCTCCCCTGTGTTGCTATTAATATGGAATTCCGCTAACATTGAAATTAAATGTATTAAATATTCCTTCCGTATGCATTTTCTATAAATACTCTTGGCAATATTATATATAAACCGTTGGCAGAAGAGAAGTAAAATCCATTTAATTATTATGAAATATATTTACATAGAATATCAATCACAGTTTTCGTGTGGTCAAGCTGTTCACTGCTCCAGAAACAAGAGGAATCAGGCTTTTTCTTATAATCTTTGGAGCTACTGTCTTGACAAAATGGATTTATTTTTTACAGTGAACATGGATTACTTCTCAAATAAACTTTTTAAATTCTGACAGTAGAGAATTATTTGAAATAAAAAGTAAAAGTTACCATCACACCTATCCTGTGCTCCAGATGGAGTCATTGAGGTTTTAATATATGTCCTTCCAGACACTGTTCTATGACATACAAACCAAACACACAAAACTGCATGTCTTTATACACATACACACACATTTATGCACAAGTGGAATAATATTTTCCCTTAATATATTGTGGACACCTTTTCAGATTGGTGTTTATTGATCTCAATGCTATTAACAGCTGCTGGATGGGCCAACAATTTAAGTATGCCCCTACCGACAGACCTTATCTTTTTACCAAAAATACTCTAATAAAAAAGACTTAAAAATAAATATGTATGGATGGACAGGTAGATAGCTAGATAATAGATGATATTTATATATAATATGGAAAGGCATCTATATATTCATACATAAAGAAATATCTTAGGGAATATTCACCAAAATATTAACCACAGTTGTTTCTAAAAAGAGTCAAATTTGGGCAATTTTGACTTCTTTACATTTTTTTTATATTTTCTGAATACTCTTCAGTAGATATTGCCACTGTGTACTGTTTAATAATAAAAAATGATAAAGCTATTTTCATTTTGAAAAAATATTAAGTTGTAATTCTTTATAATGAGTTGAACTTTCAAGAGTTCAAAAGGGGATAGACAAGTTGAAAAGGGTAAAACCAAAAAGAACTTCCTACCCACTGATTGAGTACGGCACTATACTAAGCCTTTGTCAAGGCAGCCAAAAGATTACAACAATATAGACATTTTTATTGGATTAGATACTGACGTCCATATTCTAATCACCCTCTGCTAAACGACCTTACCTCTATACCCCTCCTACCTACTCCATGCCATATCCAATGCTGGAGAAAATTCCACACAGAGGTTGACCAGTCTCTCTTTAAATTCAGGGCCACAGATCTCCAAAAGCACTCAACGTTGTTGACCACATCTATTATGCTTGGGTTCTCACTTTTGGGTTCTCACCTCCAAAAGGGGCTGCTCCTGACCTTCTCTTTCCTCCTCAGACATGCCTCATCACCACCTTGACCTCCAGGGCCAGACTTTACCTCCCACTTCACTGAGGAAACAGGACCAAGGAGGCAGCTATTCCCTCAACTCCCTCGTCATCCACCCATGCCCAGTCCACTCCCACACTCTCTACCCCGCCTCCTGTTCCCAAGGAGGAAATGTCCCCAGTTCTATCCAAGAGCAGCCTCTCCACTCCACCGCTCGGCCGCTGCTCCTGCTGGTGGTCCTCTACAGGAGTCAGCCCTGTCTCTTCTGCAGCATCAGTTCCTCCCTCCCTACTAGAACTTTTGCATCAGGAAATAAATATGCATTTGCACTTCCTATCTTTATTAAAATTTAAAAGTTGGCACTTTTCTAGAGGTATCCTATATTTCAGTAAAAGGTTTACATTAAACAATGCTTTCCCTTGACCATACTCTCCTGCTTTCTTCCCACTCTACCTGCCTGCTCTTTCTCATGTAGAAAATAAAAACTTTAGAGCTGTCAGTAGTCTGTTTCCATATCCTTCCCTCATATTCCCTTCTCAGACCACCCCAACCAGATTTCAAGCCCCACAGCTTCCCTACGATCTCATTTTCAGCTGCCAAATCCAGTGGTCACTCTGCTGTTCTCATCCTACTTGGCCTCATTGCAACATTCACACCCTCCTTAAAACTCTTTCTTCTTCTCTTGATTTTATAACAGGACACTTTCCTGGTTTGCCTCCTATCTCTGGCAACTCCTTCATAATCTCATCTGCTGGACCATCTTCTGGGGCTTTATCTCCAAAGGCTGAATTGCCCTGGTTCTCTTTGGGTCTTCCCCACTACTTTTTTTTTTTTTAACCTATATACATCCTGAGGTGCATTCCAGCCTTGAGAGCTTTGCGATAGCTGGATCCTCTGCCTGGAATGCTTTTGGCCAACATTTTACAATGCTTACCCACTTCTTATTATTCAGGTCTTAGGGGCAATGCTACCCTGTTAGCAGGCTTTCCTGATCACCCTCCATCATATCGCTCTCCTTCAATCCTCTGCAAAGCATGTATCATCAGCTAACTAATATATATCTGTGCATTGTCTGTGCCCCCCCTGGAATGCAGCCCCACAAGAGGGCCACCTCACCTGACTTAACAGTAAAGCCTCCTCAGCACTTAGAACCATGCCTGGCTCAGAGGGCTATCAACAAGGTTTCTGGAATGAATGTATCTACAATCTTCTGCCTTAGGAGGGTAATTACTTAACCAAAAAACCCTCTTAGGAAGCATTTGCATAAATAAGATATGCATTACTATTAAAAATAAAGGTACACAAAACTGCTTTCATGGTTAAGAAACTAGACATACAACATCAATTTTATAACTGAACTTTAATGAATTGGAAAGAAAAAAAATGTGGTGGGGGAAGAAAATTATGCATGACTATCAAGTACTATAAACTAGCAAATCAGAATATTGCCGGGGAACTTGAACTCATGCCAACTATAAAACAGCAAAGGTGCATGGAGCTCAGCTACTCCCAAGGAGTACAAAATCAAAATCAGTCCTTATAAAATGCAAAGAATACCCAAGAAGCTAGAGAAGATATTAAAAGAAATTCTTTGAAAAGTCCAGTTCTATCATCCAGGGTGAATATCTCAATGTATGCCTCTACTTTACAGTTTCTGAAAGTTTTCCTCTCCGTGACCATGGGCCATTCGCATGGCACCACTGGACGATCAGTTCAAATATGATCATCTCTGTTGCACAAGAGGTGCTCGCAGTGGTAGAAAAGCAGGCTGAGGTTGATGCAGCCACATCAGGAGTGGGGCAGGTCTGGGACCAGAAAGGAGATTTTGTGACTCCCTACCCAGGGCCTCCGACCTGCATTTGTTCACAGGAGGGGATAGAGGGGTTTTCTCCCATAAGGGGCCGATGGTAAGTATTGTTATGCCTTGTTCCTTAACATGAACTTCAAGCAGCCTATACTACTCATCACCCCTGGATATCTTGGCATGGACTTTGATGGGAGGTGACAGGGCTCCAGAGTCAGGTGGCCTGGACTTAGGCTCTTCAGCTGCCAGCTACTAGCGACGTGACCTGGGGCACATCACTTTACTTCTCTAAGCCTTAATTCCCTCATCTCTAAGATGAGAACAACAACAGTAATTAGGTAGATAGCTCAGGTAGAACTGTGCAGAAATAAACGATGCAAATGAAAGGCTAGGTGCACTGCTTAGCACCATACCTGGCACAAAGGAAACACTCAAAAGTGGTCACTGTTGTGGTAGTTGTGGTTATTATTATAATTATGAAGGCACCCTAGCAATTCATACTCATTCTAGGGTTAAAAAGAATGAATGCAGCCAAATGAAATAAGTACCTTGGCTTCTTAACTGCTGTTGTAGAAGCAGAGTATTCTTAAGATTCAACTCATACAGATGTTATACACTCCACTAACAGTAAACGTTTGTCCAGCTTTTTAAAAAAATGTCTATTGAACCTACAGAATAATAGTTAAACATAACTTCTGTAGCCTTGGTACATGCAAACTAATTATCTGTTATCTATTATTTCTTGTTCGAAGAGCTCCAAATATAATACTAAACAATGCCTTTTATGCCATGTCAACCAACTGTGCAAAATCGCCCTTGTTAATGATCTTCTGGTTTCTATTGTGCTCATTTTTGTAGTGTATTTTAACCCTCATAATTTCACCCAAAATTCTGATATAAGAATTTGAAATATTTTATTCTGACCAATTTAAGAGTCAGTTCAGTTCAATTGCATGACTTGTTGCTCAGTGGAAGCCATATGACATGGCACCAAGGGTCAGGTTCAAGCCCCAGACTTGCTGTTTCCTAAATTCTTGACCTTGAACAATTAATTTAAACTCTTTGAGCTTCCAGTTATTCATGTGCAAATCTGTCTTGCAGAATTGTTGAATGCATTAAACAAAAGCAGGGAATAACGATAATATAATGTTAACAGCTAATTTTTAGCTAATGCTTATTAGAGCCAGACACTGTCCTCAGAACTTTACAAGCATTTAATTTTTTTTTTTTTATTTTTTTAGCATTTAATTTAATTTAACTCATTTTATCCTCAGAATGACACCCATGACAAGTGTTGAGAAGGATGTAGAGAAAGTGGAACTCTGAAACGCTGTTGGTGGGAATGTAAAATGATGCTGCCACTTTGGAAAAGAGCCGGGCAGTTCCTCAAAAAGTTAGGCATAGAATTACCATGTGACCCAGCAATTCTACTCCTAGGGAAATAAACAGAAATGAAAACCTATATCCACACTAAAACAGGTACACAAATGTTCATAGCAGCATTATTTATAATAGCGGAAACAGTCCAATGTCCACCAACAGATGAATGGATAAATGAAATGTGGTATATCCATATAATAAAATATTATTCGGCAATAAAAAGGAATGAAACACCAATACATGATGTAACATGGATGAACCTTGAAAACATTATGCTAAGTGAAAGAAGCCAGTCACAAAAGACCACATATTGTATGATTCCATTATAGGAACTATACAGAATGGGCAATATAGAGACAGAAAGTAGACTAGTAATTGCCTAGAGCACAGTAGGGAATGGGGAATGGGATGGGGGTGATGGCTAAGGGATGTGGGGTTTTTTTGGGGGGGTTATGAAAATGTTCTAAAATTGATTGTGGTGGCAGACACAACTCTGTGAATATACTAAAAGCCACTGAACTATACACTTTAAATAAGCTTATTGTATGTGAATTTTATCTCAGTAAAACTGTTTTAAAAAGAAAAAGTGAAAATGGGAGTTCAGATGCAAACTTTCTAGGAAGCAATTTGGCAGTAATCATCAAGAACCTTAAAATAGAGAAATTGACTCCAGGGGGCAGGATGCACAGGGAAAAGGAAATCAAAGTGGTATTTGTGTTATACTAGGAAGAATGGCATGCTTGCTACCAGACAGATATGAGGGCATTTCTCATGTTAACAGCTTGAGAAAGGTCCAGAGGCATGAGAAATAGACAGCATGCTTAGGGACTAGTAACTACTAGATAGAAAGCCTCAGTTGGCAACTAAAATGGGCCTATAAAAAGGCTTCAAGTCAAAGCTCAGGAATTTAAACTTCATTCCGTTGACCCACAGTCCCCAAAGTTCATGAATTGATTTCACCACAATCACCTAGGAAACCAGGTGAAAACACAGATTCCAAGAGATTTTTTTTTTTAGGAGGTACCAGGGATTGAACGCAGGACTTCATACATGGGAAGCAGGCGTTCAACCACCAAGCTACATCCGCTCCCCAATGAGAGTTGTTTTTTCCATTTGTTTGTTTGTTTTTGTTTGTTTTTAGGAGGTACCGGGGATCAAAACTGGGTCTCATACATGGGAAGCAGGCATTCAACCACTTGAGCTATATCCACTCCCCCCAGGAGATTTTGATTAAGTCATTTGGTGGGGAGAGTGGGAAGAAGGGACAGGGACAAGAATCCTTATTTCTAAACTTCCCCAGATCATTCTCATACCTGGTCAAATCTGGCCAACTATTGCACAAGAAGAAAAATATTTTCACATGGGAGTGACATTTTTCGGAAAATCATTCTATAAGTCATAAAAGGGGCTGATTACAACAAAGCCAAGATCTGCTTTTGGTAAGTACAGGGGAAAGTTAAGAGCTCTGAATTCTTACTCCAAGCAGCTAGGTGATAATAATATTCTCACACAAATGTTTAGGGCTCAAAGCCACCATCTTAATTTTTTTTTTTTTTTTTTTTTTTTTTTGCTAAACAAAAACATTAAGCCAGAATCCTTGCATCTTTCTTCAAAATATACAACTCACCAGCATCCCTAAAACATTTGTGGCATTTACACCTAAAAATTTTGAAAAAGCTGGGGCAAGGTGGACATTAACTTAGGTGAGCTTTCTTGCCAACCAGATGCCTCTCGTGGGCATTTCCTTTTCCAACCTCCCTTCACCACCTGATAACAAGCAAATATGTACTAAATACAGATTTATGAGAAGTAGTTGAAGACTGAAGGATGGCTGCAGATGACTCGGCAAATGATGTTGAGCACACATATTTGCTTTTCAACTCTGGGTAAGAGATTCATAGCACTCGGCCACACTGAACAGTAGCATGCACTGCAAGACAAATGGCTGGGTCGGGACACAATCCAGGGCCCAGGTACACCTGCACCCCACATGCTATCTGGCCTACATATCCAAGCCCTTTTGTTGAGTTAGCAATTTTCATGACTGAGTTGGAGACTCTTGGGTGGGTCTTCTGGGGCCCTGTAGGCCTTCCCTCCAGATGGATCTGGGTGGTGACTATGACTCAACAGTCACAAATCCCAGTTGTCAGGATAAATACTGGATAATATAAGGAGGCCTAAGCTTAAATGGTTAAGCTGTTTCCTCGGTAAATATAAGTGCTTTAAATGTTTAAACTGCGGGAAAAAAGGTAGGGAATCTCACTAGGAAATTCAAGAAAAATTATTCTAGAACACAATTTTCATCATTTAACACTATGTATATAATACAAAGGAAAACAGTGTAACACCTGTTCACTCTACCTCAACTCCTGAAAAATACAAAGGCTTTTGTTCAAATAGTTTGACACATGATCCAAGAAGCAAACTGGTACTGGTTTGAAGTAATTTCCCTCACACCCAGTTCACTCTCCCTGTGAACGGGCAATGAGGGCCTGGTCTGATGTTTATTTCAGATTCTCATTCCTCTCATCCCGTCCCATTTGCAAAGTGAAATGTGAAACACAGAACAGTCAAAAACAAGCATTTCATGCACAAGATGCTGAGCCCCGATAGATGAAATACTGAACCTTACTGAGGCATATGCTGCTCTCATAAAAACTCTTACTAGCTGATAATTAAGACTTGTAATTTACCAAATTCAACCTCTTCCCTCTTAATAAAAACTACTGCAGATAGGCCAGTGTTGACTGGGAAAATATTAGATTTGAAGGCAAGTAAAATTTCTTTATCTTGAAGATATTTCCGTATCTTGGAATAATGCCACCCATCTCATCTAACTCACAGGCTCACTGTTAAGATAGAGTGGAGGAGAGCAGATGTAGCACAAGTGGTTGAGCACCTGCTTCTCATGTACATAGTCCCAGGTTCGGTCCCCAGTACCTCCTAAGAACAAAACAAACAAATGAAAACACTCAACTTTCATTGGGGAATGGATGTAGCTCCGTGGTTGAGTGCCCCTTGCTTCCCATGTCCTGGGTTCAATCCCCAGTACCTCCTCAAAAAAAAAGAAAAAAAATAGCATGGAATAATATTTGTTACAATACGGTACAAAGGTATATCGAGTACATTAATTATTTAAATTATGATACTATGGGATAAGTATTAGCTCATGAAGATATTTTAACCAGAAAAGACATTTTCAATTAAGACATTTGAATATATTTTCACTATTTAAAAAAACTGATTTGAGAATAAATATCTCTTAACCATAGGCAAGAGTACTCTCTTAAATGATGTTATTTCACTGGAAGATATGTAGACTTCAACATAAAATTAATAGAATTTTTTAAAAATGTGATTAGCATTTTTCTTCCACATGGAAAGACAAAATAGGGGCATCAAGTTCCTGTTTAGCAATCTGAGCCACATCTACTCTTTACAAATGCTAAACTGGACCATTTCATTCAGCTATACTAAAACATGTTGGAGCCATTTGCAAAGCCAGTGAAGGAGTTAAAAGAGACCATAAAATTAAGATCCCTTAACAGATGCAGTTCCTTATTTTAAAAATCAGCATAATTATAATCCATCTAATTAAAAATACAGATGTGGAAATTCAAAACAACTCCTGGGATAGTAACAACTATAGGAACTGTCATTTACTGAACACTGGCAGCATCAGGTATTGTGAGATGACCTTTAAACCTTCAGCCTCAATGAATCCTCACACATCCAAGAATGATCACTTATCCAAAGTCAAAGAGCTGATTATTAGAATTTATTCCCTTTTACTAGAGCTTGAACATTTTTTCCCCTTCTCTGCTCTAACAGCTTTTATCCTAAGCTAAGTTACCAGAATCCAAGGACAGTTTGATCTGCTTCTGTCTCCTAGATCTCCCACCACATGATGCAATTACTAGGCTGGACTTAGTCTCAAGGGAATCAGAGGAGCTTGTAATTTACCAAACCTACAAACAGATTTAATCAGCAAATAACTGAATAGCCAGAGAGTTGAGGTAAATAAAAAGCCATAGTGAAGGGTATCCACCGTAAAAATTCAAATAATAATAAACACTCACAACATTATTTATTAGGTCCCTATTATGTGACCAGCATTGTTTTAGGAACTGAAGAAGAGATTGGATGGAAGACTTTATTGAAACACTCAGCAGATAGGGAAAACATAAATAACATTTATTCACCATTGTTCCAAAAGTAGCTCCTTGGGTGTAGAGAACAGAATATAGCAGCCCATTTATATTAACTGAATTCATTCATATCTTGAAAAGAAAATCCTCCAAATATTTTTTCTGCTTTTCTCATGTGTACACATTGCACTAGCAGTGGAATTGCTGCATTTTAGAGTATGTATGCATATCTTTGACTTTCTAGATAATGCCAAGCATTGCTATCTTTAATTTAGGAGTAAATGGTAGTATGAAATTGTGGTTGTAATATGTGTTGCCCTGGTTATTAAAAATTTGAACAACCTCTTCATATGTTTATCAGCCATTTGGATTTCTCCTTTTCTGAACTGCGTGTTCAAGATTTTTGCCCCTTATTTTATTAAAGCATGTATTGTCTTGTTTAGGAAACCCTTCTCTAAACTGAGGTCATGAGTATATTCTCCTCTATTAATGTATAAAAGCTGCATTATTTTGTCTTTCATAGTTAGGTTTTTAATCCACCTGAAATTGATTTACTGTCTAACATAAGGCAGGTAGCCAATTTAATTTTTCTATATGGAAGGCCAATTACCCCAGTGCTACTTAATAGGAAGTCTCTCCCTTCTTCTCTGATGGGCCATGCCTCCTGTACTATAAATCAAGAATATGAATATATGCAAGACTGCTGCTGGATGCATAATTGTGTTCCATTGATCTAATAGCCTACTGCAGTGCCAATATCACACTCTTAATTACTATAGTTCTAGAATACTTCTTGATCTCTAATAACAGAAATTGTTCCAACTTCTTTTTCATTTTCAAGAGTGTTCTGCCTACTCTTGTAGGCAAGAACTTTGTAATCAGGGAAAGAGATGTAGCTCAGTGGTTGAGCACCTGCTTCCCATGAATGAGGTCCTGGGTTCAATCCCAGGGACCTCCAAAAAATAAAAAATAAAAATAAAACTTTGTAATCAGCTTGCCCAATCTAGTTTTTTGTTTGTTTTTTGGGCTTTTTTTTTTTTTTTTTTGAGGTACCAGGGAATGAACCTGGGACTTCATATGTGGGAAGCCAGCACTCAATCACTGAACCATGGCGGCTTCCCTGAGTTGTTTTTTTTACCCTCGTTCATTTCGCTTGTTGTTTTTGTTTTTCAGGCGGCACTGGGAACCAAACTTGGGACTTCCCATGTGGGAGGCGGATGCTCAATCACTTGAGCCACATCCACTTCCCCCAAATCTAGTTTCCAAAAATTTTCTGGGATCATGTTAAATCTATAAATCAGATTCTAGAGAATGACGTTTTACAATATTACGATACTGAATCTCCCAATCCTTGATCAGTGTCTCTCCATTTATTTATGTCTTATTTAAAGTCACTCAATATTATTTTAGAATTTATTTTCCATAAAGGTCTTGCATATATTTTGTTAGACTTAAAATATATCTTCAGCAGAGAGGTCACAACTGTGGCAGGACACAATCACAGGTGTGGGGTGTCGGTGATGGGGGAATGTGTAGGGAGAGGTGCACCTGGGGCATGCTTCTATGGCATATGAATATGTTCAAGTGGTCATAGGGTGTTATCTCGGTGGGTAGAGGCCCACACAATAACCAAAGAATATTGAATTCCCATCCTGGGAAGTCCTAATACATTCTTTAATAGAGCAGCAAGAATCCCGAGTACGTGGGCAAAGGAGGACAGATCATTACGCTAGGCCCTTGATATTGACAGTTGTACTTACGAAACTTTTCTCAAGAAACTGAAACTTAGTCTAGTATTATGTACTGCCTAAGAGTTACCTCCCAAGAGACTCCTTGTTGCTCAAATGTGGTCTCTCTCTCTCTCTAAGCCAAACTCAGCATATAAGTGCACTACCTTTCCCCTGGCATGGGACATGACTCCTGGAGATAAGCCTCCCTGGCACTGAGGGATTATTACCAAGCACCAAATAGTGATTTATTTAGAAAAAAAGGGGGGAAATATTAGATACAAATGAGTTTTTATGGCTAAGAGATTCCAAAGTGACTCAGGTCATTCCAGAGGTTATATTTATGCACATCTCAGCAGGATTTCATTGACTGCCACAGTAAAAAGTGCCTAAAACAGCGGGGCTCCTGAGGGCCCTAGAGACATCTAGACACTTAGGCAGGCCACACGATCTCAGGAATTTGGCACCCTGTCAGTGGACCTTACTTTGGAATATATGCTCCCCAATGTAACAGAGTTAGACTTATTTATAATTTCCCTATGCATGACTCTTCTGTCCCTTTTATTTGAAAATATAATTAGCACTATACTCATTAAATATATGTCCCAGAGACTTAAATCTTCAGTCTGTTCATATGCCGGTTGAGCTTTGAATCTTAGCAAGAGTTGCAACACCTCTCTCTAGTTCATTGGTCTTGCCCAGGACAAATAACAAAAGGATGATGATGGACAATACCACCCCCCAAAAACAGAGAGTATCTACAACTGCAAGCAAAACAGTTCCATCCATCTGCCCCATGGGATCTAAGCCCCCTCTCAATCAGAAATTGAGTGGACATCACCATCCTAAAATCGTCAACACTGAGGAATGAACAAACTTAAGGGGGGAATGCAACTATGGACTATGGACTTAAGTAGACTTATTATTCTAGCAATGGAAGAACCCCCAGATGTTCTGAGGAGAGGAAGAGGGAAGAAAAGGTGTTACATGGGGTACTTTGGGGACATTGGAATTGCAATGACAAATACAGGCCATTATACCTTTTGTCAAAACCTATAAAACTGTGTGGTGCAAAGTGTAAACTCTAATGTAAACTATAGTCCACGGTTAGTAACAACGTTTCAACATGTGTTCATAGATTGTAACAAATGTACCACACTAATGAAAGATGTTAATGGGGATGTATTAGTCAGCCAAAGGGGTGCTAATGTGAAATACCAAAAATGGGTTGGTCTTTATAAAGGGTATTTATTTTGGGTAGAAGTCCACAGATACCAGGCCATAAAGCATTAAGTTTCTTCTCTCACCACAGTCCATTGCCACGTGTTAGAGCAAGACAGCTGCCGGTGTTTGCCAGGGTTCAGGCTTCTGGGGTTCCTCTCTTCCCGGGGCTGCATTTCTCTCCGGGCTTAGCTACTGTTTTCTCCACAAGGTCAGCTGTAGACAATCAGGCGAACGGCTTGCTTCTCTTCTCCTGAGGCCTTCTTTCCAACATCAAAAC
Organism: Tolypeutes matacus; assembly: GCA_026826555.1. Taxonomy (NCBI): domain Eukaryota; kingdom Metazoa; phylum Chordata; class Mammalia; order Cingulata; family Chlamyphoridae; genus Tolypeutes; species Tolypeutes matacus. The sequence goes on from JAKSZT010054226.1 coordinate 6,201,428, forward strand.
TGCTTCTCAAAAGACTGCGTCAACTCTGTTCTTTGCCTTGCCTTTTATATTCAATTCCCCACCCACCAAGGGGTGGGGCTCAATGCCCTAATGACGTGGCCCAGTCAACGCCCTAATCGTAACTTAATCATGCCCAGATTAACAGATCAGTTTACAAGCATGATCCAATTATATTTTTGGAATTCATAATTACATCAAACTCCCCAACGGCCACAGGGGGAAAGTGGGGGAGGGGAGGGTGGGGTATATGGAATACCCTACATTTTTTATGTAACATATATGTAATCTAAAGCTCCTTTAAAAATAAAAAAGTAAATCAAAAATATTTATCTTCTATACCATATAACTGATGAAAACTATGAATCTGAAAAAAAGATATTATTTTAAAAATATACTAAAAGATGTAAATTTTTGGTAAGATACCTAGAGGTTGGAATAAGTAAATCTAAATATGAACATAAACTTTCTTCATTAAAAGTTTTAAAGGAAACAAAGTTCACCAATGCATAATTACTACTACTTAATTTAGTCTTATTCCAGATTTATTAGTTTGTAGTTATATAATATGGGTTTAAGGTACTAGAGAAAACTTGCATGAAACATAAATATCTATTGATTATAGGTCCTCACATTTATCAAATTATAAAGTACTTAAATCCAGTATAACTTTCAATTCCTCAACTTCAAGAGGAAAAGAATAAAGGAGGAGATAAATAAGTGAAGGCTAGGTACTTTCGGCGGTATTCTTCAAGGATACCACAGCCTAGAATTCAGAATCCATACCTTGCTCCTAGCCTTGGCTCTCTCTTCACTCCTGTATATTCACTAAACCTCTGTCCCCTTTTCCTCAATCATAGAAAAATAACTATTCTGCCAATGTTACATATTAAGGATTAAATGTAAACAGGTGCTATGGAAAAGACACTTTAAAAATGAGTCAAGGGGGACGGATGTGGCTCAAAGGGTTGGGCATCTGTCTCCCACATAGAGGGACCCGGGTTCGATCCCTGGGACCTCCTGGTAAAAAAAATAAATAAATAAAATAATTAAAAAAAAAAAAATGAGTCAAGGGGAGCAGATGTAGTTCAAGTGGTTGAATGTCTGCTTCCCTGGGTTTGATCTTCAGTACCTCCTAAAAAACAAACAAAAAAAAACAAATGAAATAACCAACTCTTATTGGGGAGTGGATGTAGCTCAGTGGATAAGCACCTGCTTCCCAAGTATGAAGTCCTGGGTTCAATCCCCAGTACCTCCTAAAAAAAAAAAAAAGAGTCAAGAATTTCCAGGAAGATGGCAGACTAGAAAGACACAGAACTCTCTTCTCTCCCAGAAAATCAGCTAAGGGACAGGCAGAAATGTCCCAGAAAAAAATCTTCTAGGGCTTAGGACACCAGGGGAAGGCTGGACACCCCCAAAAAGAGAGAACATCAAAGGAAAGAATCATTATGGTAACACTGTGAGTTAAAAGTGGCAGCTGCAACTGCCAGCACCACCCTCACCTGCTGGATACTTTTGAAATCTCAGGCCTCAGGGCCGGCAGCTACAGACAAATGAGGCCCCAGAGATCTGCCTCCCAAGGAAAAGGGACAGAGACCAACAAATCTGGTCTGCTGTGTCCCACAAATCATTCCAGGCTGGGTGGGGCTGCACCATTGTTTGACTTGGGAGCAAGGAACTAAAGAGATCAGAAGCTCTCAATCTTCTTTTCTACTGACTGGGACTGCTTGTTGAAGTTGCAGAGGAAGTGGAATTATTTCCTACCCAGGAGAAAGGAGGGGACTACCAGCAAAGGTTGGAGAACTGCCTCTGAGAAAGTCTGATTTATGAGGCTCTCAGCCTCTGGCAGTATCCCCTATCACCTTGATCAGGTCCATGTTGCAACAAACACACTCTGACCAGGCTTTGAACTGATAGGACTGCCAAAGAGCACCATCTGCTGGCAGATCAAGGAAGTGCATGTGAGGAAATTAAAAGTAAATAAGAGAGGCTTTTTCTGGCCTTTACAGGCTCCCTCTCCAAGGCCCTTGGGACTAGATCTGCAACCCATTACTGGGTCCAGGGCCCAGATTTGAGCAACTAACAGGGACAATCCCAAAGACCCACATCAGATTAAACCAAGAATCAAAGAACAGCAGTAACACACAGCCTCCTGTCACCAAATCCCTACGAAAAACAGAGAGACTGAGCAGGTTAGTGAACTCACCATCCTAATCAGATGACTAGACAGCAGTAAAAAATTACAAGCCATACTAAGAAATTGGAAGAAATAGCCGAAGAAAAGGAATGTATCAAAAAGAAGAGACACAGGATTTGAGAAAGCTAATCAACAAGATACACACAAATTTCCAAAGTCAAATTAATGAGTTGAAAGATGACAATATGGCTAAAGAAATAAAGGATATCAACAAGACACTGAGTGAGCACAAAGAAGAATTTGAAAACCTGAATAGAAAAGCAACAGAGCTCATTGGAATGAAAAACAAGTTAGATGCGATCAAAAACACATTAGAAGAAGACGAGCAGACATAGAGAGCACATACGAACAGACACAGAGAGCAGACAGCAAGCGCAAACAATGAGGGGGGAGAAATAAATAAAGCTTTAAAGAAACACATTAGAGGCATCCAAGAGCACACTTGAAATGATAGAAGAAAGAATAAGTGATACGGAAGACAGAACAGCTGCAATTGAAGAGAGAAAAGACCAGAGGGGAAAAAAAGAATGGATAGAAATGACCAGGGCCTCAGGGAATTGAATAACACAAAACACAATGACATACGTAGCATGGGAGTTCTAGAAGGAGAAGAGAGGGGATAGGGACAGAAAGAGTATTTGAGGAAATAATACCTGAAAATTTCCAAACTCTCATAAAAGAAATTAACTTATATGTCCAAGAAGTGCCATTCACCCCAATCAGAATAAATGTGAATAGATCTACTCCAAGAAACATACTACTCAAGGTGAAACATCAAAGATAAAGAGAAAATTTTAAGAAGAGCAAGGGAGAAGCAAACCATCACATACAAGGAAAGCCTGCTAAGACTTGGAGTAGCTTTTTCATCAGAAACCATGGAAGCAAGAAGACAGGGCTATGATACAATTAGGATACTGAGAAAGAAAAACTGTCAGCTGAGAATTCTTTATCCAGCAAAACAGTCCTTCAAATATGAAGGTAAGTTTAAAATATTCACAAATGAACAGAAACTAAGAGAGTTCATAAAAAAGAACCCACCTTTGCAGGAAATGTGCTCTAAGGGAGCCTCAGAGCCTGAAAGAAAAAGACAGGAGAGAGAGGCTTAGAGAAGAGTATAGAAGACAAGAATAGCAAAAAGGATAACCAAAAGAGTAAAAAGACAGTCAAAAACAAGATCTGACATATAACACCAAAGAATAAAAAGGTGGAAGTAAATAATGTAATGCATTTACAATAATATCATTGAATGTGAATGTATTAAACATCCCAATTAAAAGATATAGGCTGACAGAATGGATTAAAAAACATGAGCCATCCATATGCTGCTTACAAGAAATCCACCTTAGACCCAGAGACACAAACTCGCTGAAAATGAAAGGTTGAAAAAAGATTCTTCATGCAAACAGTAACAAAAAACAGGGGTGGTTATACTAATATCAGACAAAAGAGATTTTAAATGCAAAAAATAGTTATAAGAGATACAGAAGGCAATTATATATTAGTAACAGAGACAATCCACGAGGAAGATATAACAGTAAAAAATATCTATACACTTAACCAGGATGCCCCAAATAACGAGACAAACTCTGGCAAAACTGAAGGGAGAAAGAGACATCTCTACAATGATAGTTGAAGACTTGAAGACACCACTCACATCATTAGATAGAACAACTAGACAGAAGATCAAGAAGGAAACAAAATTTGAACAATATGATAAATGAGCTAGACCTAAGAAACATATACATAACTTTGCACCCAAACTCTTAAGGTTATACATACTTCGCAAGTGCCCATGGATCTTTCTCCAGGATAGACCACATGTTAGGCCACAACGCAGCTCTCAATAAATATAAAAAGACTGAAATTATACAAAGCACCTTCTCAGATCAAATTGAAATGAAACTGGAAATCAATAAGAGATGGGAAAGAGGTAAAATCACAAATGTATGGAGGCTGAACAACACACTTCTAAATAATCAATAGGTCAAAGAAGAAATTGCAAATGAAATTAGTAAATATATTGAAGAGAATGAAAATGAAAACACAACTAACCAAAACCTATGGGATACAGCGAAGGCAGTGCTGAGAAGGAAATTTATAGCCCTAAAAGTCTATATTAAAAAAGAAGAAAGAGCTAAAATCAAAGATCTAACCGAACAACTGCAGAAACTAGAAAAAGAACAGCAAATCATTCCCAAAAGAAGCAGAAGGAAAGAAATAATAAACATTAGAGCAGAAATAAATGAAATTGATAAAAAATAAACAGAGAAAATCAACAAAACCAAAAGCTGGTTCTTTGAGAAGATCAATAAAATTGACAAACCCCTAGCTAGACTAACAAAGAAGAAAGAAGATGCAAATAACTACAATCAGAAATGAAAGGGGGGAAGTTACAACTGTCCCCACAGAAATAAAAAGGATCATAAGAGGATATTATGAGAAACTGTATGCCAACAAACTAGACAACCTAGGTGAAATGAACAAATTCGTAGAAATGCACAAACAACCTACACTGACACTACAAGAAACACAAGAAATTAACAAACCAAAAATCACATTTAAAGAGATTGAATCAGTCATCAAAAATCTCCCAATGAAGAAAAGCCTGGGACTGGATGGCTTCACTGGTGAATTCTACCAAGCATTTCAAGAAGAATTAACACCAATCCTGTTGTTTTTCTTCCAAAAAATTGAAGAGGAGGGAAAATTACCCAATACATTTTATGAAGCCAACATCACCCTAATACCAAAGCCAGATAATAACACTACAAGAAAAGGAAATTACAGAGCAATCTCTCTAATGAACTAGATGCAAAACTTCTCAACAAAATACTTGCAAATAGAACCCAAGAGCATACCAAAAGACTTATACATCATGACAAAGTGGGATTTATTCCTCATATGCAAGGGTGGTTCAACATGAGAAAGTCCATGAATGTAATATACCACATTAACAAATTGAAGGAAAATATCCACAAGTTCATCTCGATCAATGCAGAAAAGGCATTCAACACAAGCCAGAATCCTTTCTTGATAAAAACACTTTGAAAGATAGGAATAGAAGGAAATTTCCTCAATATGATAAAGGACACATATGAAAAACCCACAGCCAACATCGTATTCAATGAAGAAAGGTTGAAAGCTTTCCCTCTAAGATACAGAACAAGAAAAGGATGCCTAAGGTCACCATTGTTATTCAACATTATGCTAGAAGTTATAGCTAGAGCAATTAGATAAGAGAAAAGAAATTAAAGGCATCCAAATAGGAAAAGAGAAAATAAAACTCTATTTGTGGATGACATGATCTTATATTTAGAAAATTCTGAAATGTCTATAACAAAGCTACTTGAGCTAATAAATGAGTTCAGCAAAATGACACTATAATGATTAGGGAAATGCAAATCAAAACTACAGCTAGATATCATTTCACACCTATCAGAATGGTCACAATTAAAAAGTCAGAAAACTACAAGTGTTGGAGAGGATGTGGAGAGATAGAAACACTTATTCACTGTTGGTGGGAATGTAGAATGGTACAGCCACTGTGGAGGACTGTTTGGCAATTCCTAAAGAAGTTGAATATAGATTTGCCACGTGACCTGACAATACCACTACTGAGAGCTGTGACACAACAGTATCTGCACACCGATGTTCATAGCAGGGTTATTCATGATTGCCAAAAGTAGAAACAACCTAGGTGTCCATCAACCGATAAAGGGATAAACAAACAATGGTATATTTACACAATGGAATACTATGCAGCTGTAAGAAGAAATGAAGTCTTAAAGCATATGACAGCAAGGATGAACCTGGAAGACAATATGTTGAGTGAAGTAAGCCAGGCACAACAGGAAAAATAATGTATGACTGTGCTATGAACTAAATATATTGGGTAATCTCATGACTCCACTAACTTGAATATGGGTCACCATAAAATAGAATGAAGTTAGAGATAGGAAATCTGATGGTTAACTTGTACAGAATTGGTAAAAATAATGTGTGTTAATCTATGGAAATGAATAGAAAAGGTGAAAGCACAACTAATGTTTGTAACTAGCAGTACCATTATATGGGTATGACAGTGGTTTAAGGGAAAGTCTAAGGTCATGTATATTACTAAAAGGAAAGCTACAAAAATGTAACATGGGAATATATAGCAGAGTAATACTGCATGTGAAGTATGAATATGGGTAAAATTGCATATAAAAAAACGTTTTTCTTTGAAACAGAACTAATATATGGTAATACTACAAGATATTAATATCAGACAAAAAAAATTATGCAAAGTGAAAGAAACCAGACAAAAAGTACTACATATTATATGATTCCATTTACATAAAATGCAAATATAAATCAATTTATACATCTAACTTCCAGTTTACAGAAAATCCAGAGGGTGGTGGGGTTGGAGGATGGTGGGGTTAGGAGGGCAGAAAGGAGTAGGAGAAATAAGTTAAGCAATACCACAAGGAAGTAGTCAGACAACTCTAGTAATTATCATATTATATTAGATTGAACCGCATAAAATTGCTGATACTTGGCTTTTTGACCCTCAAAAACAGCAATTTCATGTGACTCACCCTAACATAATAAAAAATGACCTGGTTTTTTCAACAAATTAATGGCATTTAAAAAATGGTGGTGGGGAAAAAAAATTAATTAATTAAAAAAAAAAATATGATGGTGGTGGGGGAGCCTGTTCTAGAATAAGGAGATTCAAGAAACATCACAAAATATGGTCAGTAGATCTTATTTACTTATGGTTCTAATAAACCAAATGCAAAAAAAAAAAAAAAAAAAAAAGGAACAACTGAGGAAATTTAAATGTTTATTAGTATTAGATGTTATTAAGAAATTGTGTTAGAATGATGCAATATTTTGGAAAAAAGCATTCTTATTTTTAGACGTAGGCAGAAGCACTTAAAGTAAAATGCCCTGATGTCTGTTATATATATATAAACAAAAATGAAACAAATACAGCAAATTGCTATCGTTACTAAATCTAATGAAAAAAAAAAAAAGAGAGAGTCAAACAGCAATACTTAATAAAAGGCACTAGAGTTATTCCACGATTGGAAGGATGCTATAATGAGGTTTGGCTATAATCAACGTGTGTGGCAAGACTCACAATAATCCCCAATAATCTGGCCTCAAACTCTTCATAAAATGCTAAAATTTGCACACAAAAATAAGAATTTTGAAAAAAAAAAAGGGGGGGGGAGAGGTTAGGAAATCACTTGAAACATCTTCTTAAACTAATGATATTCATTCGCTTATTCCTCAAAACATGTTTGAATGCATTAAGTAAAAGGCACTCTTGTACAACATTATATCAGAGGAAACTGACAACTATCCCTTGCTTCTGAGAATTTGTCATCTGACTAGCCACAAACAACTAGAATACAATACACCATAAGCATTCAATAATTGTTACTCCTATGATGATGCAGTGCAAAACTCCTGCAGGACATTCAGAGACAAGAAAGACCACTTTCAAATAAGATGGTCAACAAGGCTTCAAGGAGGAATGTGTGATCTCAGCTTGCTCTAGTAAAACTGTGGGCAAACCATGGCCCACGGGTCAAATTCTGCCCCAACACCTGTTTTTATATGGCCTTTGAGCAAAAAATGGTTTTTACATTTTAAAATGGTTGAAAAAAAACTCCAAAGAAGAAGATTTTGTGACACACGAAAATTATATTAATTCAAATTGCAGTATCCATAATTAAAGTTTCCTGGGAACACAGCCACGCTTTCATGGTTCAGGGGCAGAGATGAGTGGTTTTGACAGAAACAACCTGCAAAGCCAAAAATATTTACTAGCTGGCCCTTTACCAAAAAAAGTTGGCTGATCCCTGTTCTAGAAGGATGGATGGGGTTTCGGTGGGCAGAATGGGGGAGCGGAAAGGAGGGATAAGAGCAAACATTCTATTTGAGAAAGGAAGGAGTAAAACTCTGGAAGGGAAAAAAAAACTCAAATATATTTTAGGGACAGTGGAAAGATCATTTGGATAGAATTAGAGGGCCCAACATAGAGCTCCTGAGCGATTTATTACTACCAAGTGCTGTTACTGAGCCATTTATACAATTGTGGTAAGTATAATCTGCGTCCTCATACTGATTCTGTGAGATTGGTACTATTATTCTTCTCATTAATAATTAAGAAGCTAGTTAAATGATTTGATAAGGTTTACAGAAGTTAGGTAACTTGCCAGAGGTCACAGCCAGTGTGCTGAGCTAAGCTGGCATACTAAGCTGGCATTTTGAACCCTTACACAAAAATAAAAACAACTGTGAACTTGATTTTCTCAATTTCAAGTTTCTCCCAGAGATAGTTCTTTATATTTTTTGAAAAAGGGTAAATTATAAAAATTGATAAATAAGTAGCAGAACAAGTTTGGGAAAATTCAGCTGATAATGCTTAGCTCAACTTTTTTTTTTTTAGCTCAACTTTTTAAAAATGAATTATGCCATTTTATTATTTTAAGTTCAAATGATTAAATATAGTAATTCAATAACAGTCAACTCAATTATGTGGAAGTGGGTTTGAGATTGTGTTTGTCAAAAGAGTAAGGGTGATTTTGTGAGAGCTATCATAAGAACTAAAAAAAAAATATCAGACAGATCCACATATTAGAAGTATATATTTAATGACGCTATAGAAACCAAAAGATAATGCATTATCTTATGTCTTATTGCTACTTGGGAACACCCCACCCGTATCAGACTAAGTCTAAAGCAGTACGGGTCAATAGAAATATCATGCAAGCCACAAATGCCATTTTAGGTCTTTTTAAATTTTCTAGCAGCCACAGTTTTAAAAGTAGAATCAGGTAAAATATAGTAATATATTTTATATAACCCAACATAGTCGACAGTATCATTTTAACATGTAACCAATATTATTGCGATAACATGCTTTTTTTCCCTACAGCACTAGCCAGTTTTCAAGTGCTCGCTAGCCACATGAGGCTAATGGCTATGGAAGTGGCCAGCACCGATCTAAAGGACAGTTCTTCTAAAGATCACAGAGAGAAAGAGGCTGTGAATTCCAACAGCTGAGTCAGGCAATCGAAGCGAAGATCACAGGTAAAGAAAAGGAGCATTTAGCACCAATATTCTCATGCTTGAAATAAATTAGAACTCGACTAAGAAATGAATAACAAGCAATAACAGGTGTTTAGCAGTCTATGTTTGGGGGTTCATAAACTGTTGTATTATTTTAAAATGCTTGTTCTCACCACATTTCAACTATTCTTGTAACTGTGATTTGCAATCATCCAGAATCTTCCCCCGCCCTCCATTTCTTCATGTGCCAAATCCTTAAATTATTTCAAAATTATCCAAAAAGAACTATCTTTCAGGTGCTTTCCACAACCTGAACAAATTTAAATTCTACACAGGTACGGGCAATGGAAAGCCACCAAACAATTTTGGAAAGGGAATCGAAATAATGTTTTAGGACTAATAGTAAGGTATCAATGTATCAGAAGGGGTTGTAGGAAATAAATTGAAGAGGCACCAGTTCAGAATGTGCTAGACAAATATTGAACTAGGGTTATAACATTGAGAATTAAAAAAAAAAAAAAGAAGCCCAATACACTGTAGCAGATCTTAAACAATGTAAATGATTTAATGACAGATTTAAGGAGAGGAAGGAGTCAACAGTGCCCACCAGAAAAAAGATCAAAATAATACTAATGTCCACAAAAGCTTCCCTCCCACCCCTTACCCCTACCACACCCACCAGGAAAATTCGAGCTGGGATCTTCTGCAAAGATTTGGTTGTAGCAAACATTTCTTTTTTCTTAACTCACTGGCTCTTTCTAAACACCAAACCAAATTCTCATTCATTGATCTATTTAGGTAGTTACGATGAATTTAAATAGTAATCAATAAATTCTGCTTGCGAAAAACATACAAACTGCTGGGCAGCATGTGTCTACTCTCTTTGTGGAAGAGACTACCTATTTTGGTGGTAATAGAGCAAAGTGCATTGGCATTCAATTTTAAAACAAACTCTGACTAAACAACTCAAACACTGCAATAACAGGCTGTTTAATAGTTTATCATTTTTACCAAATTAAATTATGCAGTTTCCAATGTGTTTACCAATACTGAAAATGTAAAGTTACTGAGGAAACCAAAATTAAAGCTTAGTACTTCTCAAACTTTTGATCAATTCTGCTTCCCCCTGAGAAACCTAACCCCACACAACTATACATTTTCAAAAGATGAATCAAAATATTGAAATTCTTTTAGGTCAGAGGATTTCATGATGATCTCATAATGGAAGAAACTACTGAAAAGAGCATCATCAGTGAAGTCATTCCGAACCTTCGTGCACTTTAAAAACTAGACTAAACCACACACTATACCAAGTTCGTAAAAATATTCTATACATGCTCAAAGACTTGAAACACATCAAAATATCTGCAGGGGTTATCTCTGGTAATTGTATTTTAGTGATTTTTACTTTTTATGCTGCTCCTATATTTTCTACAATCTCTATAATGACTATGAATTATTGTTAAAACCAGAAGAAGAAAAAGAAACTTAGACAAGTGGAAAATGAAGCAATGCCAATCAATTTAAGATTATATTGGATTGATATGCTATCCCTTAGACAGCCATAATCTCTAAGTAAAAAGGATTTTAGGACTCTTGAGGGCAGAGATCTTGTTTTAGCTATACCTGCTAGATTGCACTCAGATGTGCAATATACAATACATAAGCTAATCTGTGGTGGAGCATGCCAGAAAACATTAGAAAAACTAATAGTGGCTTCTTTGGAAAAACAAATCAGTTTCACACCCTTTCAGAACAAATAACCGGGCATAGCAAAGAGTCAGTGCTCAAGGAATAACGGAGAAAGTCAGAAGGTGAAAGAAATGTTTTGGTCCAAAATGAAAAATGGAAACCTAGGAAAGTTACTCTTTATATATTGCTTTGCCCCCAACTAATCCTAATTAAAAAAAAAAACAATGTTTTCTCAGTTTGGAAGTGACAAATGAGTATGGTTTATCCAAAGGAAAGGCGTTGTGGTGCTGGGAGTGGAGCAGAGAGTACAAAAAAGGACAGCATGTATACTTCCCTACCCTCAAAGAGCTTACAATAAGGGTGGCGTGATAACTAGGGAACAGATCAGGCCAGAAAACAGTAGTGATTTTGTAGTTTTTAATGAAGGTTAAGTGCTATCGAGAGAACTTTCGGGGTGACCATCGGCAGATGCCCCTGGGATTTCCAAGGTGGTTGTAGAAAATATAGAAACAGCATAAAAAGCACCAACAGCAAAAAAAAAAAAAAAAAAAAAATCAAAATACAATTGCCAGAGAAACGTCTGCTGATATTTTGGCGTGTTTCAAGTCTTGTATTGCGTGCGCATAAAGCATTTTTACAATGTAGGTGAAATCCTCGAGCGAGATTTGAATAGGTGAAAAGAGCAGGATGAGGGATTCATCACCCATTTTACCCTCGACAACAGGATCAAAATCCGCCCCCACCTTGTGCTTCGGAGTACACGGACATTGACTGGCAAGTGACTGAAATCCAACCAATGCACCAAGCGAGGCTGACCCCCCCGCACACAAAATCCAACTGTGCGGTGCTGGTGGGCCTAAAGGGCTGACAAGTGGCTACTGGGCTACTTGGTGGAGTATCTAGTACCTGGCTACAGTCTAACAAGGCTGCGTGAAAGCTGGCGACCAGCTGGGAAGCCAGCTCCCAGCAACCCCGCGCACAGCAATGCTCGCCAGGGGCACCTACGAAAGCCTGGGGCTCAGGGTTGTGCGCACGACTCGGTGCGCGGGTGGGCAGGAGCCAAGCCGCGGGCCACCATGACCCCCACCTCGTCCTCGCCCTGCGCATCCCGGGACACCGGGTTCGCCCCAAACCAGCCACCGCCCATAACCCTTTAGCAGGCCGCCCGCCCGCATATTAGGGGTGCGGAGGGCTAACGACCGGCCGCAGGTGGGAGTGCGAGGGCGCACAAAGACCGAGCGGGCGCCCGGACCGGCCAAGACTCCCCCGAGGGCCGCCGGCCCCGCCCCGCCCCGCCCGCGCTGCCCGTCGGCGGCCCCATCCCCCGGCGGCCCGGGCCCGGGCGAGTGGCCCACGCGCCCGCCCAACCGCCCAACCGCGGGGAGCGAGCCGGGCGCCCAACGGCCGTCCCGGCCCAACCAACGCGGGCAGGGGAGCGCGGTGCGCGCGGCCGGGGAGCGGACCGGCCGCCGGGTGGTCGCAGAGGGAGGCCAGGCACGGGGAAGGCAGGGGCTGGGAGGCGCCGAAGCCGTGGCCGGACGCGGCGGCAGGAGGGTCTCCTTGAGAGCTTTGCCCCTTTCCCTTCGAAGGTGCAGATGGTTTGACCCCCCACCCCGAGTGAGGTGCCTTGTCCCAGCCCCGGCTGGACTGTACCATCGGGCGGTGCCGCCGGGATTTCTCCCCCACCACCACCATCAATTCCCCCCCCCACCCGGGCCCGCGGTCGGTTGGCCCCGGCCGGGCTCTGAAACGCGGAAAGAGCTGGGCGCCATTTTGGGTGGGACTAAGCAAAGACGAAACACCCTCCCAGTCGATGGGGTACTCTGGACCCTGGCTTATTCGGTTCCCTTAATCCTTTAGGTACTTACACGACGTTGGGTGAGGGGAGCTGAAAGATCAGCGGGTCCCCGATCCTCTCTCCCTAGGGGTGATGGAAATCAAACCCCCCCGCCACCTCCAGGTGGTTCTTCCCGCCGCAGAGTGGGAGCAGCATTAAGGGCGGGGCCTTATTAGCATAACCTGCCTGGCAACCAGATCTAGACGTTATATGATTGGCTGAACTCTGAGAACCCCATGCCAGGCCTAGAGACGAATAACGCCGGGGCGAACTGACAGGCCCAGATTTAAGAGTCATGACGAAGATCCTGAGACGTTTATTCAGTCGACAGAGAAGCCAAAAGGAGATTCACGCAACGGCCCAATGACTGAAGGTCTCTTTATTTCGTGCTCTGCTGTTCTTTTATCAACCCAATCAAAGCACGGGTCTCGGGCGGTGTTTGTGCGCGAAGCCAATCAGAGAGCCCGACTCTGGGGTTGTGGGTCGGGCCCCAGCTGAAAGAGCGGACGCCGGGGGTCGGGGACAGGCTCCCGCGGGCCCGCAGCCGCCTCCTGCCCGCGCGCGGCCGGCGTATTCCCGGCGATGTGAGTCTGCGGCTGGACCCGCCTGCCTGGCTGCGCTCTTGGGCCCCTTGATCGGCGGAGCGGGGCTTCGGGTTCTCCAGCCCGTCGGGGTGGGACGCTGGAGGGAGGTGCTCCTGGTGCTCGCCGCTCCCCAGTTCCACTCCGCTCACCCTCTTGACTTTGTCCTCAGTTTCCCGCCTCTGCCTTTACAAAGGGAAACATCCCCTGCCAAGCACCTGAGCGCCTTCCCTGCATCTCTCCTCTTCCCGTTTGCCACTCTGGACGTTCTGAGAAGGGAAATGATTGTCAGAAACGTTAAGAAGTATTAGTCAACGCTGATTCCCCATTCTTTAACTCACTCGTTACTTGATTTCTGGGTGTGGGCATCCTACCTTACTTAAAATCTCTTTAAAGGGCAGCCAAGTGCATAGAAGTGAGCTCAGGCTTTGGAGCGAGACACCCAACTTCAATTATCCACTTGGAGTGCGCTGGCAGCTAGATCTCAAAACGACCTTGGAACTTCTTGGAGGGGCAGTTTCCCCCCATCCACGAAGTTTTGAAGATTGAGTGAGATTTGCATGTAAAGACTTAGTACACTGCCTGAAACTTAAACGAATAGAAAGAAGCATTAATGATAAAACCTACAGAATCGCCAAAGTAATCAAGGGAGAGAGAGAGAAAGCACAACTGAACAAAGACTTAAGGACAGAAACACCCACAAGGGAAAGAAAACCTGTACAATTTTTCAACAATATTTTTTTCCTCTTGAGTGTTTTATTTAAATAGGCTTGAAACGAAGAGGAAAGAGAACATTTTATATTAAGTTTTTAAAAGATCAAAGACAGCTGACTACCTTGTTAGCAACTTGATGGCTAGACCCTGCCTAGTCCTTTTGTAGACAGACCCCAGCAGGCAAAGCTGGACTTGGCACAAAGCTTATCAGGAAAAACTTGTGGAATTTAATTTAAAAAGAAAATGCAAAAAGGGGCTTGATGAAGCAATCCTTAACATTTATGAGGAAAGGCACTATTAATGCTTCTCAGCATTTGTAGAAATGGAAGTCAGTTACCTTAGGAAAGCTTATCTTGATTAAGAGTCATTGGAATGTTCCCTTTTGGTGTGATGAGGAGACAAACTTGCTGAAGGCTGGACAGTTCTGTGCCTTGCAAAAGCTGCCACTCCCTATATCCCTTGACCTCTGGGAAGAACTCACTTTTTGAGATTTAACATTATTATGTCCTCTTTGGTGGATTAGGATGGTCCCACCTGAGGTATGCCAACTAGAAATGACATCAAGAAACTCAAAAGTAAACACCACAAGAAAGGGGCTGTCTAGACTGGAGAGCCGAGATACCCTCGTGGACCTAGAGAAATGTTATAAAACTTTTAAGAGTGCACAGCCCATATACTACTTTCATTGCTTGTTAAAAAAAAAAAAAGGTAGACACCATCTCAGAGATTTTTTATTTGAAAGGTCTGGAGTGAACCTCAGGAATCTTTTTTTTTTGGTTGTTTGTATGTTTGTTTTTTGTTTTTAAAGATTTATTTTATCTATATCCCCACCCACCCACCTGCTATTGTTGGCGCTTGCTGTCTGCTGTCTATGTCTATTTGCTGTCTGCTCATCTTCTTTTTTAGGAGGCACCTGGGAACCAAACCCAGGACCTCCCATATGGTAGGCAGGAGCCCAATCACTTGAGCCACATCTGCTTCCCGTGTTTGTTTATTTTTCATTGTGGATTTTTAAAAATTAATTAACTTACAGTAAAACTCACTCATTTTAGTGCACAGCAAGTATTTGTTGAACATGTGCTGTGTACCACTCAGGGTTCCAAACACTAGGGATAAAATAGGGACAAAGAGTCCCTGTTGACATGGAGCTTACGTTCTTGTGGAGTCATAGAAGATAAATTAATAAATAAGGTAATTCCAGGCTGTGGAAACTGGTAAGAAAATAAAGCAAGACAATGCAAAGGGGAAGGGATGCTAGCTATTTAATTAGAATGTTACAAGAACTCCTCTTTGAAATACTAACGTTTGAGCTGAAACTTGAATGATGTGAGGGAAAAAAAAAAGCCAGCGATGCTAAGATCTTATTCTAGTCTAAGGGAACAATAACTGTAAAGACCGTAAGATAAAATAATAATGATAAACTTAGCATGCACACATTCTTCCACTGAATATTCATTGAGTGCCTACTATATGCAGGCACTGTCCTAGGTGCTTTGGGTTTCGTCAGTGAACACTAGAAAAAGGGGAAAATGTGGCACATAAAAGTCCATGCCTTCAACGTGGTATCAATAATGGAGGGGGGGTGTCTATGGAAAAAATATAACAATGTAAGCTATGGACCATAGTTAGTAGTAATATTTTGATGATGTTCTTTCATGATTTGTAACAAATGTTCCACAGCAATGCAAGATGTTGGTGGAGGGGTATTGTATGAGAATTCTGCACATTATGCATGATTGTTTTGTAAGCTCATAACTTCTCTAATAAAATACATATACATGTGTATATATATACATATATATATGTATTTTAATCCATGCCTTCATGGAAGCTTCAATTCTAGCACACTGAGAAAGAGTAAGAAGGTCAGTGTAGTTGGAACATAGAGTCAGGGGTATAACAATGCAAGAAAGCTTCAGGAAAATGCAGAGGCCAGATCATGTAGAGCTTTTAATATATATATATAATCTGTGTCCTTTGTAATACTGCATATTTTCTTTATGCATTTGTTGCAGTTGGGCAGTTTGATGTAATTATGAATTCCAAAAATATAATTGGATCATGCTTGTAAACTGATCTGTTAATCTGGGCATGATTAAGTTATGATTAGGGCATTCACTGGGCCACATCAGTAGGGCGTTGAGCCCCACCCCTTGGTGGGTGGGGAATCAAATATAAAAGGCCTGGCAAGAACAGAGTTGCAGCAGTTTTTGAGAAGCAGTTTTGATATTGGAGAGAAGGCCCCAGGAGAAGAGAAGTGAGCCGTTCGCCTGAGAGTCTACAGCTGACCTGGTGAAGGAACCAAAGGAGCTAAGCCTGGAGAGAAACACAGCCCAGGAAAGAGAGGAACCCCAGAAGCCTGAACCCTGGCAAACGTCGGCAGCTGTCTTGCCCCAACATGTGGCAATGGACTTCGGTGAGAGAAGAAACTTATGCTTTATGACCTGGTATCTGTGGACATCTACTCCAAATAAATACCCTTTATAAGACGAACCCATTTTTGGTATTTCATATTAGCACCCCTTTGGCTGACTAATACAGCATTTATTTATTTTTTTATTTTTGGAAGATTTATTTATTTCTCCCCCTCCCCCCTCGCTGTTTTGCACTCTGTCTGCTTTCTATGTGTTCTTCTGTGTCTGCCTGTCTTCCCTTTAGGTGGCACCAGGGACAGATCCTAGAACCTTCCGGAGTGGAGAGAGGCATTGAATCTCTTACGCCACCTCAGCTCCCTGGTAGGCCGTGTCGCCTATTGTCTCTCTTCTGCGTCTCCCTTTGTTGCGCCATCTTACTGTGCCAGCTCACCGTGCAGGCCAGCTTGCTTTTCACCAGGAGGCCCCGGGAAACAAATCCTGGACCTCCTGTGTGGTAGACAGAAGCCCAATCACTTGAGCCACATCCACTTCCCCATATAGAGCTTTGAAGACTAAGCTGTGAAGTTTGAGTTTTAAGTTCAATTTAAAAGAGCTGGAGGTTTTAAGCAGGGGAGTGACAGGATATGTAGAGAGAGAGAAAAAGAGAGAGAGGGGTTTTTTTTTGTTTTATTTCTTTATTTTTTTTAAAGAACTCTGGCTCTTCCAGGGATATACTGAGCTGCCAGCAGAGTAGGAATGAGAGATAAGGAAGCTAGTGAGTGAGTAATCTGTTGCAATATCCTCTATGCAACAAACAATGGTGTTCTTGACTAAAACAGGAGTAGGGGAATGGGGAAAAGTGGGTGGACACCAGATATATTTTAGAGGCCAAGCCACAGGCCTTGCAAAGGTACAAGTTGTAGGACAATGATGACAAGAGAATGACCAAGAACAATTTATAAAGTTGAGGCCTGAGTGGCCAAGTAAATGTTAGCACCTTAACTGAGACAGGGAATTCTGAGAGAAATGGTTAGAAAATTGAGTTCTCTTGTGGTCATGTAAAGCTTCTAAAATATCTTTTAGAAAACCGGTCAGTTGGAAATCAAAAGGGAAATCAGGGCTAGAAATACAGTTTAAGGATTCATCAGGCCCTACATTGTATATAAATGCATAGATTAGGTGCTTAGCAAGGGAATGTATAGAGTCCAGAGGGTCCAGGACTAAGCTCTTGGGAGCTCCTGAATTTAGAAGTGAGAGGCAGGAGGGGAGCCACCAAAAGAGACAGATCAGTGGAACTGGAGAACGAGAGGATGGTAGTGTCAGAGTAGCAGAGGAATAAAGTGTTTGGAGGATGGAGTTGTCAGCTGTAGCAAATGTTGCTGCCAGATAAAGAGAGAGAAAGACAGGGAACCTTTGGATCTGGAAAGAGAGAGATGGAAATAGCTGATAACTAACAATAGCAGCCTCAGGAAAACCTAGAAGGAATTGTCTGAAGAAAGAATGGGCGGTGAAGAGGGACATCCGTTGCCAACTGGATAGCAGAGAAGATAGCCCAATAAAAACCACTAAACTGTTGTACATTAAGTTTTTACAAAGACTTTTTTAATGCATCACAGAGCTGGCAAGAGAGTTAGGAATGTAGAAAAATTAAAAGCAAAGACCGTTCCTCCGCTGCCATTTTAAATCCAGCTCCACACAACGCTCTGCTGCCGCCGCTGCCGGGACTCTGCGCCAGCGCCCCCTGCGGACGACTCAGCCACCATGGAGGACATGAGGAGTATAGCAACATAGAGGAATTCACGGAGGGATCCAAGATCCGCGCCAGCGAGAATCAGCGGGATGACGGTAAAAATGTTCATTGGAGGCTTGAGCTGGGGTACAAGCAAGAAAGATCTATTTGTCTCAGTTTGGAGAGGTTGTACACTGCACAATTAAGACAGATCCAGTTACTGGAACATCAAGAGGATTTGGATTTGTGCTTTTCAAAGATGCTGCTAATGTTGATAAGGTTTTTGGAACTGAAGGAACACAAACTGCATGGCAAATTGATAGACCCCAAAAGGGCGAAGACATTAAAAGGGATAGAATCCACCCAAATAGTCTGATACTTCTGAAGAACAAATAAAAGAATAATTTTGGAGCATTTGGAGAGATCGAAAATACTGAACTTCTGGATAGAAAAACGAAAGAAGAGGATTTTGTTTTATCACATATACAGATGAAGAGCCAATAAAGAAATTATTAGCGAGCAGATATCATCAGATTGGTCCTGGGAAGTGTGAAATCAAAGTTGCACAACCCAAAGAGGTATATAGGCAGCGACTGCAACAAAGGAGGAGCAGGGGCTGCAGCTGGTGGAGGAGGTCAGGGCCAAAACTGGAACCAAGGGTTTAATAACTATTATTATCAAGGATATGGAAATTGCAATAGTACCTATGACTGTGCATGCGGACGGTGGTGGCCCAGGGCCTGGGGAGCAGCGGTGACTCGCCTCCCTGGCCCTGCTCGTGGGCTGTCGGCAGCCTCGCCTGAGGTGCATACGCGCAGCCCCCAACCCCCCCCCCGCCCCCCGTGGTTTTGAGCCGAGAGGGAGAGGCGGGAACGCCTGCGGGCGGCGAGGTCCATGGCCACCCAGCTCCGCAGCGTGAGCCTGCTTGTTGACCTGGCCGAGGAGGCCGTGCTTCACTGGTGCCAAGACCCCATCAACTGTGGACGGTCTGCTGCCATCAAAAATAAGGATTAATTTAGAAGATAATATGCAGTATGTGTTCATGAGAAAAGCTCAAAAAGTGAAGAGGCCTCATTTTGATGTATCAATGGTTTAACTCGAAAATTTATGGATTTGTCAGATCTGCTCCTGGAGGTATTCTTGAGTTAAGGTTGCAACAAACCTGGGAGTACGAAAACGAAGAGTACATGACATTACCAATGTCTTACATGGAATTGACCTAGTTGAAAAAAAAAAATCTAAGAACCATATTCAGTGGATAGGATCTGATCTTAGCGATTTTGGAGCAATACCCCAGCAAAAGAAGGTACAGGAGGAACTTTCTGACTTACCAGCAATGGAAGATGCTTTGGATAGGTAATTAAGGATTGTGCTCAGCAGTTGTTTGAATTAACAGATGACAAAGAAAATGAAAGACTAGCATATGTGACATATCAAAATATTCATAGCATTCGAGCTTTCCATGAACAGATTGTTATTGCAGTTAAAGCTCCAGCAGAAACCAGATTGGATGTTCCAGCTCCCAGAGAAGACTCTATAACAGTACATATAAGGAGCACCAAATGACCTATTGATGTTTATGTGACATGGAGAAGGATAACACAGGTAAAGTATCTGAAGATGTCAGAACCTCTTCATCTGAAAGCAGGCCTCCAGAACACCCTGATGAAGTAAAAAACCCTCCTCAGCAAAGTGAAGAATTACTTGATGTGAACAACTGACTACCTGTAGCATTTGAGAATTCATGTATTAAGTTTTTGGGGGGACATCCAGATGGATGAATTATGCATCCAAGTTGATTCTCAGAGCAATCAGTCATCTCTGACATTGTGTTGTCACCAGGTAGTAGCTTCATTAAAATGTGGCCTTCCTAGGCCAGTGGTATTTGGAGCACAGGTATCTCAGAGCAGTCCACCACTTAGATTCATGGATAATTATAGTTTATGCATTCGAAAGCAACGCTTTTTATCATTACTCACTGCTTTTTTTGTCAGGAAATAGAAATCTTGCCTCGTGAAATAACTTTTTCACAAAGAATATCACTGAAACAGATGATCAGACCTGAAATAGATAGTTCTTTGTGGACTTTACCCTTTTTCTTCAAGGATTAGGTGTAGAAAGGAATTGCCATACACTGGTTCGTGTTTGCCTTTAGCTATAAATTGAATAGGTATACACAATGAATCTGAATGTGATGTCTTTGTATATATCTGTATAATGTTTAGATTACATACAGAAAATGTCAAGTGAAACTTCATGATTGTACAGCCAAAACAATGTAAATATGGAAAGTAACTGACAAATTCTGTGGTGTCTGTAACTTTTTCGAATCCTTTGAATGAGGGTTAGAGGAGACTTTTCAAACTTCTACATGTAGAAGTATCATAAATGTGCTATACATTTAAAGTTCACGAATATAATTAAAGTATTTTAAAATAATCAGTGCTAAAATTGGAGTCTGATACTTCTTGATTTCAAGCGACCTACAGCTTGTGGTGTCTCACCAGCCTGGTGGCACATCCCAAGGCTTTACAGCCAAGTGCAGAAACACCATTAGGTGATGACTGAATTCACTGCAAGAAGTACATTCAATGATGTTGAGAATTGGAAGCTACTTAAAGCTCTTTGCAGCAGATTTTGTGGTGTATTTCTGTAAGCCTGCACCCTTGGTCTTCAATCAAAGAGGTTTTACTTATAATCTGTACTTTGCCCTCTTCCCAGCTCTGTCCCCACATTCCTACCTCATTGGGTAAGTCATTTACCACTCTGTGTCTCAGTTTACCCAGTAGTTTGCCGTTAGACTGTGAGCTCCTTGTGGGACTTTGTCTTACTCTTTTTTATATTCCAGCACCTTGTACAATGCCTGGCACATAAAAGGTGCCCAATAAATATTTGAACAACAACAACAAAAAATAGGGCCTATGGGGTGATCAAAACTATAGTGGCTATGGTGGATCTGATTATACTTGGTATAACTATGGGAGCTATGGATATGGACAGGGATATGCAGCTATAGTGTCCAACAAAGCACATATGGCAAGGCATCTCCAGCGGGGTAGCAATCACCAAAATAATTACCAGCCGTATTAAAGGAGGACATTGGAGAAAAGAGGAGGAAATGCTAAAGTAATTCATCTTGCAGGATGACATTGAAGACTGGTCTTCTATTGATCTGATTCTTTTGGAAAAGACTTTCTAGTGTACAGGACACAACTGTGTCCAACTGTATATAGCTGCCAATTAGTTTTCTTTGTTTTTACTTTGTCCTTTGCTATCTGTGTTGTGCCTTGGTGTGGATTTGTGTTTATACAAATTTTATTTGTATGATTTCATGTTAAAACTCAAATAAATGCTTCCTTATGTGATCGTTAAAAAAAAAAAAACACACCAAAGTCAGTGGAAAAGAAGGGAAAGCTCATCATGACAGAGGAGAGCAAACTAATCAAAGTAAAAAAGATTGCTGGGAAAAGAAAAATTACCATTTGGCAACAATCATAAAGATTAGGAAATTGTCTCAAGCACGAACCATCAATGGAGGGGAAAACTAATGGGTGAAAGTTTGATATCAACATAATCTCAACATATCTCCTCAGAAGATCCTTATGAATTACAGAGGGGAAAGTAGTAACTTTACAGTGGAGAAATTTGGCAATGATTGTGTTAATCTCTTAATTAAAATTAATATATTCAGGACTAGGACAACAGATATCATGTACCTCCTCATGAGTGGCACTGAGAAGGTCACCACCTTACTTCTGTGACATGGCAAGCAAAAATAAATAACTTGAATCTAAGCAAACCAATATTGAGGGGCATTCTACAAAATAACTGGCCTGTACTCCTCAGAAATATTAAAGTCATGAAAGACAAAGAGAGCCTGAGGAAGTATTCCAGATTAAAGTAGACTAAAGAGACACAATCACTAAATGCCATGACAACTCAGTGCAATATGTAAGCCCAGGCTGGATCCTGGATGAGGAAAAAAAGATATAAAGGACAATGTGGTCACATTGGAGTAAGATCTGTAGATTAGATAATAATACTGCATAAATGTTAATATCCTGATTTTGAACATTGTACCATGGTTATATAAGAGGATGTTCTTGTTTTTAGGAAATACACACAGGGTAAAGGGGCAATATATCTGCAATTTCCATTCAAATAGTTCAGAAAAATAAATATATATGTATATATGTATAAAACTGAGGCAGGCTAGTTTAAGGAATGGGAAGACGAGCCTAAAACCTGGCAGAAAAACATGGCCATGAAACACGTGGCCATGGAACCCCGTGTAGAAACCCCCTGAGGGAAAGACCACCACCAAGGAGGCTGCTGGAAGGACCTGGCCATGAGAACTCCATTTGGAAAGCTTTCATCCGGGATCAAGGAAAAGCCCTGGATATCATTGGGTCCCCTGGGGAACTGAAGGGTGGAGTAATCAATTAGAACAGCAAACAGCTGGGGCTCCTCCCCTGAACGTTAGCAAAGGGAGGAATAATTAATGGCTTAAAAAGTAACCACACAAGTGGCTCAAGCACTTGAGCTCCTGCCTACCACATGGGAGTTCCTGGGTTCAGATCCCGGTGCCTCCTAAAGAACACAGTGAGCTGACACAATGGGCTGGCATGGGGAGTTGACACAACAAGATGATGCAACAAGAAACACACAGAGGAAAACATAATGAGAGCTAAAACAAATCAGGGAGCAGAGGTGGCTCAAGTGATTAGGTGCCTCCCTCCCACATGGGAGGTCTCAGGTTTGGTTCCTGGTGCCTCCTAAAAAGAAGACCAGCACACAACAAACAGATAGCAAATGCAAGCAACAAGGGGAGAAATAAATAAATCTTAAAAAAAAAAAAAGTAACCACACAAGCCAAATCTCTTTCTCTGCCTGGAGCAGCCCACACCTATACCTAGGGATGCATAATCTGTTATTTACTCCCGTTTCTGTTCTCTTCTCCCATTTTCTTCAATAAACTATTGGCCTAACTAAACTGGCATGTTCTTAAATTCTTTTATGTAACATAGCCAAGAACCTAGAGGAATCCAGCTTCAAAACTATCTGTCTATCTACAGTATACATATACTGAGAGAGAGAATGAAAAAGCAAACATGGTCAAAATGTTAACATATGGGGAATCTGCATGATAGGTATATGGGGGGTTTTGTACTATTTTTGCAACTTCTCTGTAGATCTGAAATTATTTCAAAATAAGTCATATGGCTTCAGATCTGCACTGTGCAGAAAGAGGGTAACAGAAGTAGAAGTCTAGTATTGGAATAGGGTGGGCTTGAAGACAAAGAATCAGGAAAAATCTGTGGCCAGTTCAGAGTTGTTCCCAGAGCTTTAGAGTTAGGTAGGAGTGGTTCAGGAAGAAGCCAAGGAGGGAGGGTAGCTAGGTCTGAGCATTTATGAGATGAAAGTGCTCTTGAAAATTTGAAAGAAAAAGGGTATGGAATATTTTTAAATGTTTTGTGTGATTTTTATATAAAATCAGATATTTATTATGGAGTGAAACACAAAATCGTCATTATTTATTTTTAATAGAAAAGATAATTGCAAAAGAACTTGCTGTTATGGGGTATCTGTTTTTGTTTGTGGCCCAGATTTCCAGAAGTTTTTTTTTTTTAATCTAGCTTATTTTTATTTAACTACAAATTCTTATCACTTTTTTTTTATTTTGAAAGAAGCTTTAGATTACATAAATGTTACATTGAAAACACAGGGGGATTCTCATATACCACCCCTTGCAGAAGTTTGGGTGTTTCTTTTTTTCAGTTTTGTTTTGTTTGTGATACCAGGAGCCAGGGATTGAACCCAAGACCTCGTTTGTGGGAAGGCAGTACTCAACCACTGAGCCACATCTGCTCTCCTGAGTTGGTTTTTTCATTTGTTTTGCTTGTTTGTTTTTGTTTTTTCTATGAGGCACTGGGAACCAAACCCAGGACTGCCCATGTGGGAGGCAGTTACTCAACCGCTTGAGCCACATCCACTCCCCCCACCCCCAGGAGCTTTAAAGTCACAAAATTGGATGTCATCTTTCAAACAGTCATGGATGATAGAGAAAGAATTGTAAAGGAGGTGATATCCAGAAGAAGTCCAGGAAGTTAGAGGGAGAAGCAGTATGAAAGACTTATGAGACAAGTTGCATCTTTCTCCGTGAAAATACAGGCAAGAAAAAGACAGAAAAATGTACAAAATGGAAATGTCCTTTCCATCAAATACTGATACCTCTGTGAAAGTGACTCAGATTGTAAGGTTTGGACCATAATTTAGATTTCAATATGAGAGAAGCAGTGAAAGAAAGAATTATGATGAATATACTGAGCATGGTATGGTTCACCCTATTTATAGTAATCTCCCTTAAGAATATTCATTGTGAGAAAATCTTCTCTTAGAAATATGTCAATAGATACCTGAGAATTAATACAGAAGAGAAACCACAGCATGTAAGGAATGTTGGAAAACCTCCAACCAAATCAAACCCCCTTCAGTATGAAAAAATTCATATCGGATAGAAAATCATGACTGTAATCAATGTGGAAGAACCTTGCCTGCACAATACCTCACAGATCGTGAAAAAATGCATACTGGAGAGAAATAATGTGAAAGAGCTGAATGTAAAGTGCTCTCTGTCTCTCTTCTTTTGTCTCCCAAGGAGTCTCTTGAATCTCATCCATCACTCTACATTTAAAAACTTATATGAGGGAATTGTATGAAAGTGGAAAAGTGGAAAAGCCTTCAGCAAATAGTGGAAAACTTCGTACTCATTCCGGGGGATAGCTTATGAATGTGATGAAGCTTCTATTCAGATGTCATGTCTCATTAGACACCAAAGAAGTTGTACTGGAGAGAAGCCTTATTGTAAGAAAAGTGGGAAATATTTTAGTAGCAAATCAAATCTCACAGATTATGAGAAACTTCATACTGGAAGGAAACCCTTTGAATGTAATCAATGTGGAGGTGTCTTTAATAAGAAGCAATACCTCATTAAAGATCAGAATATTCATACTGGAAGGAAACCCTATGTATGCAATCAATGGGAAAATCTTCAGCCAAAAGGAAAGCCTCATAATCCATCGGATTATCCATTAGAGAGAGAAATCTTATGAATGCACTGGGCATGAGAAAGCTTTCATTCAGAAGTCAAGCCTCATTAGACACCAGAGAAGTCATACTAGTGGTAAAAAATTTGTGTATAAAGAAGGGGAAAAAGCCTTCAGTGTCTAGTCAGGTTTCACTGGGCATGAGAAAATTCAATTTCAAAAGATGCCCTAAAAATGTAATGAATGTGTAACAATCTTCAGGCAGAAGTTTTTCCTGATTAAATAGTACAACATTCATACAGGAGACGCCACCTATATGACTGTACTAAGGATGGCAAAGCCTTCTCTCAAATCACACCACATAATGTACATGTGAAAACTCATACAAATATTAAGCATTATGAATATAAAATGTGTGGAAGAGCCTTCTCACAATTTTCAACCCATGTTCTACAATAAGAAACAATATAAGTGAAAAAATTATTGTAGTGAATACAAACAGAAGTCATGCCACATTGGATACCAGAGAATTCATGAATTCATACTTACTAAAACATTTTGATGATGGGAAACTTTAAAAAAGAAAAAACTTTTGCCTTTTGAATACCTTGAACTTAAGAAAGCCTTCAGGAGAGTGGCTATGGCTCAAGCAATTGAGTGCCTGCTTCCCATGTGGGAGATCCTGAGTTCCATCCCCAGGACCTCCTAAAAACAAAAAGTAAACAAGCAAACAACTGAAAAAACCAACTCAGAGAGCTGATGTGGCTCAGTGGTTGAGCGCTGGCTTCCCACATATGAGGTCCCAGGTTCAATCCCTGGCCACAGTACCTAAAAAAAAAAACTTTCAGGAATTCATAATTTTAGCATACCAAATACTTCATTTTAGAGCAAAATTCAATTCATATGAGAAAGACTTCAGCAGCAACTTAAAATTTATGAGATATTAGAGATTTTTAATAAGGAGAAATATCAGTATAATAGAAATTGGGTCCAAAAAACAACATAACATGCATCATTAATATCAAACTTTTAAAAGCCTTCCAAGTGAAGGAAACAGATGTGGTTCAAGCAACTGGGCTCCCATCTACCATATAGGAGGTCCAGGGTTAGATTCCCAGGGCCTCCTGGTGAAAGGCAAGCTGGCCCACTCAGAGTGCTGGACTGTGCAGAATGCTGGCCCACGTAAGAGTGCTGGCCCATGCAGAGAGCTGGCGCAGCAGGATGACGCAATAAAAAGAGACACAGAGGAGTGACAATAAGAGATGCAGCAGGCCAGGGAGCTGAGGTGGTGCAAGAGATAGAGTGCCTCTCTCACATTCTGGAAGGCTCTAGGATTGGTTCCTGGTGCCACCTAAAGAGAAGACAAGCAGACACAGAAGAATACACAGAGCTGTCAGGAAGCGCAAAATAACAAGTGGGGAGGGGGCAGGGGAGAAATAAATAAATCTTTTTTTAAAAAAACCTTCCAAGTGGGAGCGGGTGTAGCTCGGTGGTTGAGCACCTGCTTTGCATATATGAGGTCCTGGGTTCAATCCCTGGTACCTCCTAAAAAATAATAGTAATAATAAAAAATAAAAGCCTTCCAAGTGAAAATTAAGAACAAGTCATGGTTCTACTCCACTTCTAATTAACATGATCCTGAAAAACCTAGCCAATGCAAGTTAGACTAAGTAAGAGTA
The DNA here is from genome assembly GCA_026826555.1 of Tolypeutes matacus. NCBI lineage: Eukaryota > Metazoa > Chordata > Mammalia > Cingulata > Chlamyphoridae > Tolypeutes > Tolypeutes matacus. The sequence continues at coordinate 6,228,322 of JAKSZT010054226.1, forward strand.
TAAAGATTAGAAAGGAAGAAACAAACGTCATTTTTGATGATATTATATGCCACATATTATAAAGCTATGATTGTTAAAATTTTTTAAAAGTCAAAGTGGAAACACTGGGAGAAAAGAATACATCAGAGCTAGCTTTCAGTGACAGTTCTGCAGAAAGCTTGCTTTCTGTTTTAAAGAGATAAAGAGTGTGGGGGGAGGTTAGGTGATAGAGCCTTGGGTCCACCCAAAATAGAAAACCTAAAAGAAGGCCACCCATAAAGCTGAATTACATGCTTACTGTAAGGGCTAATAAAAATAAACTTGCCTTGAAGAAGGATTTGTGAGAGAAACTTGCCTTTCTTAACCAATGGTAAAACAAAACATTTTCAGGCAAATGAAAATTAAGAATTTACCACCAACAGGTGCTCAGGAGAGGAAATTTCCTCACTAGAGGAAAAGGTTATACATGAAACAGAAAGAATATAATCATAGGTGTACGGTAGAAAGGCAAGGAGTTGTGAGAAGGAGAAAAACAATTGGAAACTATATAGGCGTGGAGGTTTGAAACTGTGTACCCCATAAAAACATGTTCTTGGACTTTAATCCATTCTGGTGGGTATGGACCCATTGTAAGTAGAACCTTTTGATGAGGCTACTTCAGGTAGGGTATGACCCCCCTCAATCTGAATGGGTCTTAATCTTATTTGAGTCCTTTATAAGACAATGAAATTCAGACAGACAGAAAAAGCCACGGAAGCAAGAAGCTGAAAGCAACAAAACCCAGAAGAGAAGGGAGAGACCAGCAGACACCACCAAGTGCCTTGTCATGTGGCAGAGGAACAAGGATAGCTGCCAGCTGGGCTTCAGGAAGAAAGCATTACCTTGATGATGCCTTAATTTGGACATTTTCTCAACCTCAAACTATAAGCTAATAAATTCCCATTGTTTAAGTCAACCTATTTTATGGTATCTGCTTAAGCACAGGAAACAAACAGATTTTGGTGCCAGAAGAGTACAGTGCTGCTATAGCAAATATAAAAAATGTGGGGGAATGGGTGTAGCTCAAGCAATTGAGCACCCGCTTCCCACATGGGAGGTCTCAGGTTTGGTCCCTGGTGCCTCCTGAAAACAAAAACAAACAAACACAACAAGCAAACAAGCGAAAAACCCAACTCAAGGGAGCCAATGTGGCTCAGTGGTTGAGCGCCAGCTTCCCACATACAAAGTCCTGCATTCAATCCCCAGTGTTCCCGGAACCAAAAAAAAAAAAAAAGTGGAAACTGCTTTTGTATTGGGTAAGGAGAGAGGCTAGAAGAGTTGTGAGGTGCTCGAAAGAAAAGGCATGGATTGTTTTGAAGAGACTGTTGGTAGACATATGAATGCTGGAGGTACTTCTGATGAGGCCTTAGAAGAAAATGACAAATGTGTTATTGGAAACTAGTTTTAAATGGCAGAGAACTTGGTAAAATTGAGTTCTGATGTCAGATGGAAGGCAGAATTTGAAAGCAATGAGCTTGGATATTTAGCTGAGGAGATTTCCAAGCTAAGTGTGGAAAGTGCAGCCTGGCTTCTCCTTGCAGATTATAGTAAAATGTGGAGGAAAGGATTGAGCTGAAAAGTAAACTTCTAGGCACAAAGAAACCAGAAACTGATGGTTTCAAAAATTCTAAGCTTTCTGAAAATGAGTCCCCAGAGCATAATGCTCCATGTGAGGGTCAAAGTGAATTTGATCCAGTCAGCCATTTTAGTGCAAGACAGAAAGGGAAAGATTGTAGGAAAAATCACTTCAAGGGCAGAACTATGGAAGCTGAAGTCTGGACTGAAGCAGATGCCACGATGTGCCTTGCCATGTGACAGAGGAACAAGGATCACTGGCAGCTGGGCTTCAGGAAGAAAGCATCACCTTAGCCTCAAACTGTAAGCTGATAAATTCCCATTGTTTAAGCCAACCCATTTGATGGTATTTGCCTTAAGCAGCCCAGGAAACTAAAACACTAGGTAATTCTAAACAAATATTGAATATACAAAATATTAATGTCGATTTGTAATTAAGAAAATGACAAGAACTAAAGTACCAAACATATCACATAATTATTGAGGGATATGATCTGTGGTAAAGCATCCTAAAAGTTTCAAAGTAATTGAGAGAAGGGTAAATCATTTAAGCTTAGATTTTATTAGGAATGCATATTAAGTTAGTTAGGAAAAGAGCAAAAGAATAAGCAGAGATAATAACTTTTAATATAGTAGAAAAATAAAGTTGAATGCAAAAAATTAAAAACATCAATCAAAAAATGAAAACTCATGAAAAAAAGAAAGTATAATAAATGGATAGCATATAATGGTAAAAATAAATGCAGATCACAATAAATGTGAAACAACTAAATAGCACAGTAAAAAAGATTGTCAGATAGAATTTATGTGCGAACACACCTACATACCCCTACATGCTGAAAAAAAAAAACACAAAACCAAACTCTAAAATATAAGGACACAGCAAGGAAGATATAAGTCAAAATATAGAAAAACAGGTAAATACCAATTGAAGTCAAAAGAAGATATACAAATGGTCAACAAGCAGATGAAAATATGATCATCCTTACCATTAAGGAAATTCAAATCAAAACTACAATGAGATACTACTTCATTACACACTAGAATGGCTATTATTTATTTTATTTTTTTAAAAAGGAAAATAAGTGTTGGCAAGGATGTCGAGAAACAGGAACCCTCACACATCATTGATGGGAATATAAAATGATGCAGCCTCTGTGGAAGACAGTGTGGTAGTTCCTCAAAAATTTAACTATAGAATTATCATATGACCTGGCAATTCTACTTCTAGGTATATATCCAAAGAATTGAAAGTAGGGATTCGAACAGATACTTGTAGACCAAAGTTCATAGAAGTATTCTTCACAACAGCCAAAAGGTAAAAACAACCCAAGTGTCCATCAACAGATCAATGATAAATAAAATGTGGTCTATGCCCACAATGGAATTATTAATCCAATAAAAGGAATGAAGTTCTGATACATGCATAGACGTATGTTTTTTTTGTAGGTACCCCGCCCAGGGATTGAAACCGGGACCTCATATGTGGTATGCCAGCACTCAACTACTTGAGCTACACTGACTCCCTCATAGATGTATCTTGAAGCCAATGTTGAGGAAAGTAAGACAAATACAAAAGGACAGATATATGATCTAACTTATATGAAATAACTAGGATAGGCAAATTCATGGATAGAAAATATATTATTTCCAATGGCAGGCAGGGGGTGGTGAGAGTAAATGCTTAATGGGTACAGAATTTCTGTTTAGGGTTATGGAAAAGTTTTGGTAATGGGTGGTGGTGATGGTAGCCCAAAATTATGAAGGTAATTAATACTACTGATTTGTAGGATGTTGAGTCCCCACCCCCTTGTGGGTGGAAACTCACAGAGAAAACTACATTTAGAGAAGGGAGTTGGAATATTTTTGATCCTGGACCCCCAGGAAGTAAACACACAGAAGAACACAGAAGAATAGAGACGGCTCCATAGACACAGCAGAGGTCCCAGGAAGAGAGAGAGCCTGATAGTCTACAGCTGACCTTGTGGAGAGACCAGAGCAGCTGAGCCTGGAGAGAAATGAGCCCAAGAGAGACGAGACTTATCCCTGCCTACAGCTGACATTAGAAGAAGCTGGGACTACAGAGCTTTAAGAGGAAGAGGAAGGCTGGACCCTTGCAGACTTTGGCAGCCATCTTGCTCCAACTCGTAGCAACAGACTTTGGTGAGGGAAGTAACTTAGGCTTTATGGCCTGGTGACTATAAGCTTCTATCCCAAATAAATACCCTTTATAAAAGCCCCCCCCCCAAAAAAAAATACTCCTGATTTGAACACTTGAAAGTGGTTAAAACGTGAAATTTTATGTTATATGCATGTTACCATAATTTAAAAAAAAAAAAATTTTTTTTTTTTTAAATAGTTAACTGAAAAACTATGTTAGACAAAATAGGTCTTAAGGCAGAAAGCATTGCCAGAGATACATAGGGTCACTACATAAACATAAAAGTTTTAATTCACCAGAAAATCTGTAGACTGTTGTGACAGTTTGAAGTTCTTTTAAGAATCCCTAAAAGAAAAGGATTGTTTTTTTAACCAATCCATTCCTGTGGATGTGAGACCCTTTTGTTTTATTTTTTTTAAGATTTTATTTATTTACTTTTATCCATTTTTACTCCCCTCCCCCCCCCCCCCCCTTTTTTTTTTTGCTGTTTTTGTGTCCATTCACTGTGTCTGCTTCCTGCCCTTTCTTCTCATCCTTCTCCTCCTGTCTTCACTGGGATTTGATCCTGGCAACCTCTGATGTGGGAAAGAGGCGTCCTACCACCTTTGCCACCTCAGTTCCTGGTTTTTCAGTGCATCTTCTCTTGGCTCTCCCTTATATCACTCTCCTGTTACATCACCATCTTGCTGCGTGTCTCGGCAGGGCCTGGTGGTGCTCACGCTCACAGGGCCTGGAGACCCACGCGCCTTCTATATTTTTCTTTATTTTTTTTACCAGGAGGTCCCAGGTCCCAGGTGCCTCCATATGGAAGAGACGGATGCCCAACCTTTGAGCCACATCCACCCTCGTGAGACCCTTTTAATTGGACTACATCAGTGAGGTATAACTGAGGTTCCGTCTCAGCCCTCTTGCTGGGTCATATATAAATGGAGACACACAGAGAGAGACACAGGAAAAGGAAGTGCTGCCATTTTTGACCCTGCCATGTGAGAAAGGACTCAAGGATCGCTAGCAGCCAAAGCTTAAGCACAAAGCCCCCAAGAGGCTTGGCCCATGGAGCAGCTCAAAACAGAAGGGATGAACCATCTTCCTGATAGCCCATAACTGAACTCAGGAAGAAAGCAGAGCAGCCAAGATTGAGAGAGGAGGCCCAGAAAGAGACAAGCCCTATGCCTGGGTGCCCACAGCTGAGCTCTGCGAGTTGGTAGATTCTGAAGGGGAAGGCAGGGACTTTGGCAGAGATCAGCCACCATCTTTGCCATGTGGCAGGATCCCAGGATCACCAGTGGCTGATTTTCATGAGAAAACATCTCTGCTGATGCCTTGATTTGGATATTTCATGGCCTCGGAACAGTTAGCTTTTACCCTAATAAATTTCCAATTTTAAAAGCCAACATGGGGGTGGATGTGGCTCAAATGGTTGGACATCCGTCTCCCATATGGAGGGACCTGGGTTCGATTCCCGGGACTTCTCAGTAAAATAAAAATATAGAAGGCACATGGGAGCACTGTCAGGCCCTGCAAGCGGGCGAGCGCCCAGGCCCCATGTGCGGGTGTGACACCAGGCCTCGCGTGCAGGTGTGCCAGGACTCGCCGAGCCATGCAGCAAGATGATGATGTAACAGGAGAGTGACACAAAGGGAGAACTAAGACGAGATGTGCCAAAAAACCAGGAACTAAGGTGGCGCAAGGTGGCAGAACGCCTCTCTCCCACATTGGAGGTTCCCTGGATCGAATCCCGGTGAAGACAGGAAGAGAAGGATGAGAAGAGAGGGCAGGAAACAGACACAGAGAATTGTCCAGCGAATAGACAGAAAAACAGCAAAAATGGGGGAGGGGTTAAAAATGGATAAAAGTAAAATAAATAAATAAATTAAAAAAAAAAAAAAAAGCCATCACATGGGGAGTGGATATAGCTCAAGCAGTTGAGCACCCCCAAGCCACATAGGAGGTCCTGGATTTGGTTCCTGGTGCCTCCTAAAAAGACAAAAACAAACAAGCAAAACTGACAAGGAAAGGCAAACTCGGGGGAAACAGATGTGGCTCAATGGTTGAGCACCAGCTTCCCACATGTGAGGTCCCAGGTTCAATCCCTGCCCCCCAGTGGCTTAAAAAAAAAAAAAAAAAAAAAAAAGCTGACACGGGAGCAGATCTGGCTTAAGCAGTTGAGCACCTGCTTCCCACATGGGAGGTCCCAGGTTCAGCCCCCAGTGCCTCCTAAAAAAAAATGAAAACAAACAATAAGCAAACAAATGAAAAAACCAACTCAGGGGAGCTGATGTGGCTCAGTGGTTGAGCACTGGCTTCCCACATACAAGGTCCTGGGTTCAGTCCCCGGACCCTGGTACCTCAAATAAATATATATATAATAAACTATATAATAAAATATAAAGTAAAATTGCAATAAAGCTAGACACATTTTTCCAGTGCATATAAAAGTTATGTTTATATTGTACTATAGTCTAAGTATGTGTGCAATAGCATTATGTTTAAAGAAAAAAACAATGTACATACCTGCATTAGTCAGGGGTTCTCTCATGAAACAGAATCAACAGGAGATATCTGTCAATCATATGAGATTTTATAAGAGTCTCTCATGTGACCGTGGGGATGCACAAGTCCAGGTTCTGCAGGCAGGCTGCAAACCAGGGGCTCTGATGAAAGTCCAATGAAAGGTCCTTGATGAGTTTCTGAGAGAAGCAGGCTGTCCAAAGATGAGCTGGAAAATTCTCTCTGAATGTTGAAATCACTTCCCCTTTTAAGGCATTCAAATGATTGGATAAAAGTGTCATCCATTGCTGATGCAATCTCCCTGATTGAGGCAGATGTAATCAGCCATCTCCACAGTAAACTCACTGGTGATCGAAGTCCATAAATGCTCTTGTATTACAATTAGACCAGTTCTTGCTGGACTAAACACCTGGACACAATTACCAGGCCGAGTTGACACATTAGCCTAATCATCACAATACCTTAATAGAAAAATACTTTATTGCTAAAAATGCTAACCATAACCTGAGCCTTCAGTAAGTCATAATCTTTTTGTTGATAGTCTTGCCTCAATGCTGATGGCTGCAGACAGATCAGGGTGGTGGTTACTGAGTTTGAGTGACTGTGGCAATTTCTTAAAATAAGACAACAATGAGGTCTGCCACAGCAATTGACGTTCCATTCATTTAAAAAATTCTCTGGAGCATGTGATACTGTTTGATAGCATTTTACCCATAGAAGAACTTCTTTCAAAATTGAAGTAAATCCTCTCAAACCCTGCTGCTGCTTTATCAACTAAGTAATATTATAAATCCTTTGTTGTTGCTTCAATAATCCATCACAGTATCTTCACCAGGAGTAGACTCCATCTCAAGAAGCACTTTCTTTGCTCATCCATAAGAAGCAATTCCTTATCTGTTAAATTTTATCATAAGATGGCAGCAATCCATGCTCCACTTCTAATTCTAGTTCTCTTGCTATTTCTACCATATCTGCAATTACTTCCTCCACTGAAGTCTTGAGCTCCTCAAAGTCATCTATGTCAGTCAACTGCTTCCCAAATCTTGTTCATGTTGATATTTTGACCTCTCCCATGAGTCACAAATGTTCCTTAATGGCATCTAGAATGGTGAATCCTTTCAAGAAGGTTTTCAATTTATTTGCCAAGATCCATCAGAGCAATCTCTATCTATGGGAGCTATAGCCTTTCAAAACATATTTCTTAAGTAAGACTTGAAAGTCTAAATGACTCCTTGATCCATGGGCTACAGAATGGATGCTGTGTTAGCAGGCATGCAAACAACATTTATCTGGTTGTACATCTCCATCAGAGCTCTTGGGTGACCAGGTATATTATCAATGACCAGTAATATTTTGAAAGGAATCCTTTTTTTTCTGAACTGTAAGTCTTAATGGTGAGCTTAAAATATTCAGTGCACCATGTGGTAAACAGATGTACTGTATCCAGGCTCTGCTGTTCCGTTTATAGAGCACAGGCAGAGTAGATTTAGCATAACCCTTAAAGTCCCTAGGGTTTTCAGAATGGTAAATGAGCATTGACTCCAAGTTAAAGTCACCAGCTGCATTAGCCCCTAACAAGAAAGCCAGCCTCTCCTTTGAACTTTTGAAGCCAGGCACTGACTTCTCCTCTCTAGCTATGAAACTCTTAGATGGCATCCTCTTCCAATATAAGGTTATTTTGTTTACACTGAAAATATATGTTTAGTGTAGCCACAATCATCACTTATCTTCTGGATAACTTACTGCAGCTTCTACCTCAGCTCTTCGTACTTCACCTTGCACTGTGATGTTATGGAGATGGCTTCTTTTCTTAAACCTCATGAAACAACCTCTGCTAGCTTCAAACTTTTCTTCTGCAGCTTCCTCACCTCTCTCAGTCTTCACAGAATTGAAGACAGCTAGGGCCTTACTCTAGATTAAGCTTTGACTTAAGGGAATGTTGTGGCTGGTTTGATCTTCTGTCCAGGCCACTGAAACTTTCTCTATATCATCAATAATTCTGTTTGCTTTCTTATCATTCATGTATTCACTGGAGCAGTGCTGCAGTTTGAGACTGTGTGTGTACCCCAGAAAGGATTATGTCCTTAGAGCTAATCCATTCCTATGGGTGTGAACCTATTGTAGGTAGGATCTTCTGATTAAATTACTTCAGTTAAGTGCCTTTGACTAGATTACTTCAGTTAGGTATGACCCAGGGTGACTCTTAATCCTCTTGCTGAAGTCCTTTATGAATGGGATGAAGACAGAGAGAAAAAAAGACACAGGAACAAAGAAGAACCCACAGAAGCTGAGAGAGAATGCCACAGATGGAGCAGCCAGTAGCTGAAAGCAACAAACGCAGGGAGGAGAAGGCAGAGACTGGCATATGCTGCCCTGTGCAGATGAGTCCAGGATCTCATACAGTTGTTTTCAGGGAGACAGCATAGCCTGATGATGCCTTGATTTGGACACTTTTCTCAGCCTTGGAACTGTAAGTTTTTGAGTTAATAAATCCCCATTGTAAAAATCCAACCTATTTCTGGTATATTGCTTCCAGGAGCCTTTAGCAAACTAAAACAAGTAGCATTTTTCATTTCCTTCAAGAATTTTTCCTTTGTATTCACAGCTTGATTGTTTGGCACAAGACATCTAGCTTTCAGTCTATCTTGGCTTTCGACATGCCTTCCTCAATAAACTTAATCACTTCTAGCTATTGATTTAAAGTGAGAGATGTGCAATGCTTCCTTTCACTTGAAAACTTAGAGGCCATTGTAGGGTTATAATTGGCCTAATTTCAATATTGTGTCTCAGGGACTAGGGAGGCTGAGGAGAGGGAGAGAGTTGGGGAATGGCTCCATTCGAACTGGTGGAGTAGCAGAACATTCCCAACATTTATCAATTGTGTTCACCATCTTATATGGACATGGTTCGTGGTATCCCCCCAAATTACAATAGTCACCTCAAAGATCACTGATCACAGGTCACTGTGACAGATGTAATAATATAGAAAAGTTTGAAATATTGCGAGAGTTACCAAAATGTGACTCAGAGACATAAAGTGATCACATGCTGTTGGAAAAATGGCAGCAGCAGACTTGCTCAAAGCAGGGTTGCCACAAACCTTCAATTTGTGAAAAACACAACATTTGCAAAGTACAATAAAATGAGGTATGCCTATTGTAGCAGTTTGATATTCTTTATGAATTCCAAAAATAGATACTGAATTATGTTTGTAAATTGGTCTGTTCCGCTGGGCATATTAGATTATATTATTGGATTCAGAGGTTTCACTTTTACTTAATTAAATAATGATTAAGGCTTTGATTGGGCCACATCAGTAAGCTGTTGAGTCCCCGCCCCCTTGGTGGGTGGGGACTCACAGAGAAACTGCACCTCAGAGAAGGGAAGTTGGAGTTTTTGAGCTGGAACCCCGGGAAGTAAACACACAGAAGAAGAACACAGAGGAATAGAGACGCGCCATAGACATGGCAGAGGCCCCGAGAAGAGAGAGAGCCTGATTGTCTACAGCTGGTCTTGTGGAGCAAGCAGAACAGCTGAACCCAGAGATAAACAAGACTTATGCCTACAGCTAATATTGGAAGAAGGCTGGGACCACGGAGCCTTAAGAGGAAGAGGGAGGCTGAACGTTGGCAGCCATCTTGCTCCAAAACGTGGCAACAAACTTTGGTAAGGGAAGTAACTTAAGCTTTATGGCCTAGTAACTAAGCTTCTACCCCAAATAAATACCCTTTATAAAAGCCAGCAGATTTCTGGTATTTTGCATCAGCACCCCTTTGGCTGACTAATATACCTGTATACAAGGACATTTAAAAACCAAAACACATTTAAACTTTTTAGCAAATATTAAGTAGATGCTAGAAAGTCATTTGATAAAATAGTGCTCACTCTGTTAAATTTTATAAATATCATAATCAAAGAGGAAAGCAAATGTTCTTCTTAAGTATCTATTTTAAAACACAGGCAATAGCCTACTTATGGTAATGGACTGAAGCATTCTTGTTAAAAGGAAATAACATGAATGTCACAGTTATTGCAATTGTTCAACACTGCTCTGGACGTTAAACCAGTGCAATAAAATACAAAGTCTAATTATTGGAAAGGAAAATAGAAAATCCCATCATGTGAAGAAATATGAAGGAGATGAATTGATATATGACTGGGTTTCTAAGAGAGTTTGAAGTGGTGACCAGATGCAAAATAATTAAAATACAAATGAGTAGTTTTCCTAATTAATAACAATGATCATTGGAAACATCATAGAAAAATACATAGTTTTGGAGCATATATTACACACTTAGCGTAGTCCTTAAGGAAATGGGATGTGTGGGATAACACAATTAAGAATAATTCTGGAGCTCCAGGGGGTGCAGTTTCTGTGCCAGGTATCTTTTGTCTGCTTTACATTTTTGCCTGTCATCTGTTCACTAAGATTACCTCTGATACCCTCTGCACTCCCCAATGGAGAGATGCTCTTTCTATAAGCAGGAAAACACAGCCGAGCTGTGTATAATTCACTTTTCTCTGACCACACCCTGTTTGTACCAAAGTTGTTTGTATCAGCCCAGCAGCCTCTCTTTGTACTTTCATTAGTGGATAAACTACTGCTAGTTGGTTATTGGGGAAGATTGCTTCTAGCCAAAAGCAGAAACTGTATTAAATGTAGATTGTTTTAAACTGGACCTTTTGCCAACTTTTTCTGCCAGTTTATCATGTCGTTTCCTCTCTAGCTGAAGAGTGACAGGAGGACAAGAAAGAAGAAGGAAGGGAAATACAATTGCAGATTTCCAGCTAGTAGTGTGATCGTTTTCTTTCAGATAAGAGCAGAAAAAGAGTATTGGAATGCATAAAGAAAAACAATGTTTAGTAAAGTAGGCTGTTTCTGTTTCCTGACTGCTAAATCAAATACCATGCAATGTATTGTCTTAAATGAGAATTTATTGGCTCATGGTTTTGAGCCTAGGAGAAGTCCAAAATCAAGGTGTCATCAAGGCAATGCTTTCTCCCAGAAGACTGTCGCATTCTGGGGCTGGCTGCTGGTGATCCTTGGCCTTGCCTTTTCTTTCATATGGCATTGCACATGGCAGCCTCTCCTGGCTTCTGCCTTCTCTTCCAGGTTCCATTAACTTTCAGGTTCTGGCTGCTGCCTCTTGCTTTTTTTTTTTTTTTTTTTTTCCTAAGGAGTTACAGGGGATTGAAACTGGGACCTCATACATGGGAAACAGGTGCTCAACTGCTGAGCAACACTGACTCCCCACTTTCTCTCTTTCTGTGGCCTTCCCTATAGGGCCTTCACTAATAGGATTAAGACCCAATCTGATTCATTCGTGCCATACTTTAATGGAAGTAACCTCATCAAATGATCTTATTTGCAAGGGGTTCACACTCACAGGAATGCATTAAGTTTAAGAACATGTTTTTCTGGGTACATAGCTCCAAGTCACCATAGTCTGCCCTCTGGACCCCAAAAGCATATGTTGCTTCCATATGCAAAATAATTCATTATATCACAACATCCCAAAAGCCTAAAGTCATTTCAGTAGCAATGCTAAGTACAAAATTTCATCAAAATTGGTTAACACAATTCCCCTCTGTCTGTGAATGTGAAACCTGGAAAACAAGTTATTTGCTTCCAATATACATTGGAGACACAGGCATAGGATTGACGTTCCCATTCTAGAAGGGATGGTTTGGAAGGAAAACAGGAGTCATGGCTTAGAAACAATTCAGAAACCCAACAGGGCAAATGCCATTAGATTTCAAGGACTGAGAGTCATCTGTGGAATGATGTTTTGTCCTCAGGGCCTCAAGGCCATAACTTACACAGTGGCCTTACTCTCCCCAAACACTGGGGTGAATGTTCCACCCTCTCCAAGCATCAGGATGGTAGCCAAGCTCCCCGCAAATGCTGAGGCACAGGTTATACCCCCTGTTGATGGGGATAGCCACACTCTTCCTGAACACTGGGGTGCTAGGACCACCCCTCCAAGTGCTGGGACATATGGCATGCCCCTACCAAAAGCAGGGGTGTACTTGCCCTTTCCACAGACATGGGTGGGTCTGCTCTCCTGGCTTTAGGAGATCTCTTTGGTCCAGACTTCAGCTTCCATGGTTCTACCTTTGAAGTCCCTTCTCTGTCCCTTTCAGTCCAGGCTGGCAGTGGTTCTCCTCACATAGATCTCACAAAAAACTTGTCAGTTTTGCATGTACTACACAGGAGTCCAAACCATCAGACAGAAGGACTTTCTGCAGATCCTTCCTACCTAACTGTATTTCCAATCCTGACTTGTACTGAAATAGCAGACTAGATCCATGCTCAGTTAAACCTTCACATGGAGCCCTTTTTCCTGGGGATTCACGTCCTGAAAGCTCAAGGAGGTACCTGATAGAGCCATTTCTGGCTCTCATCTCAGAGCATGCTATCTGGATAGGCTTAGAATTTTCCAATCAATTTCTACTTTCTTTGTGTTTGTTCATTTTTCAGCTTATCTCTTTCCTATCACAGTTTACTACAAGCTGCAGGGAAAAACCAGGCTATACCTTCCACAATTAGCTTGGAAATCTCTTCAGCTAAATATTTAAGGTCATTGCTTTCAAGTTCTGCCTTCCATCTGATATCAGAACTCAATTTTGCCAAGTTTTCTGCCACTTTATAACAAAGATCAACTTTCATCCAATTTCCAATAACACACCCATCATTTCCTTCTAAGGCATTGCCAGAAGTACTGTTAGCATCCATATTTCTAATAACATTTTGTTCAAAGCTTTCTAGGCTTTTTCTACAAGCACTTCACAATTCTTCCAGTCTCTATCCATTACCTAATTCCAAAGCCATTTCCATATTTTTTGGTATTTACAATAGCAGCATCCCACTTTCTGGTACTGAAAACTGTCTTAGCTTCTTTGCTGCCAAAGTAAATAACATGTAATGGTTGGCTTAAACAATGGAAATTTTTTTGGCTCACAGTTCTGGGGCTAGGAGAATATGATGGTTTGAATTGTATGAATCCCAGAAAAGATTATGTTCTTGAACTAATCCATTCTTGTGGGTGTGGGGCCCTTTGATCACATTAAATTCAATTAAGGGACCTTTGATTAGATCATTTGAGGGCTTTTTATTAGACTATGTCAGTGAGGCATGACTCAGGTGGGATCTCCGCCCTCTTTGCTAGGTCTTATATAAACTGAGAACACACAGAGAGACACAGAGAAAGGGAGCTCTGCCATTTTGACCCTGCCACGTAAGAGAGAAGACTCCAGGTTCCCCTATAACCGCATAAAGACAGAGAAGCCACAGAGGTTCAAGGAGATGTGGCCCAGGGAGAGATGTCTGATTGTGCTCAGCTGAATTTGAGGAGAAAGTAGAGAGAGACCTGCAGACCCACCATCTTGCCTCTTCGTATGACAGGACTCCAGGATCTGCTAGCAGTCGACCTTTGGTGAGAAAGCATCTCTGATGATGCCTTTAGACATTTTTGCAGCTTCAGAACAATAAGCTTTTACCCAAATAAATTTCCCATTATAAAAGCCAATCCATTGTTGCATCGACAGCCTTTGGCAAACTAAGAGAACAAAATCAAGGTGTCATCAAGGTGATTCTTTCTCCCGGAAGACAGTGGCATTCAGGACTGTCTGCTGGTGATCCTTGGTCCTTGCCTTTTCTGTCACATGGCCTTCAGTAATAGGATTCATTTGTGCCACACCTTAACTGAAGCAGCCTCATCAAAAGGTTCTATTTACAAGGGCTCACATCCAGAGGAATGGATTACGTTTAAGAACATGTTTTTCTGGGCTGCATAACTCCAAGCCACCACATTAGCTAAAATGATGTGAATGGCCAGTTTTCAAAAGACAGCTTCCAGAAAGCAATAAAGAAAATGCTCCCTAAGAATTTCACCAATAAAACATTCAGAGCACTTATTTTGGTTAACTTAAACTGTTTGTTGTTGTTGTTTTAGGAGGTACCTGGGATTGAACACTGGACCTCATATATGCAAAGCAGGTGCTCAACCACTGAATTACACCTGCTCCTGATTAAATCTTCATTTTAAAAAAACAATGGAGGGAAGCAAATGTGGCTCAAGCAGTTGGACACCTGCCTACCAAATGGGAGGTACCAGGTTCAATTCCTGGTGCCTCCTAAAGAAGACAAGCAGACAGCAAGCTGATGCAATGGACTGACACAATGAGAGACACAACAAGCAGGGAGTGGATGTGGCTCAAGTGATTGGGCACCTCCCTCCCACATGGGAGGTTGGTTCCCAGTGCCTCCTAAAAAAGAAGACAAGCAGACACAGCACACAACGAACAGACACAGACAAATAAATAAATCTTTTTTTTTTAATGGAGGGGTAAAATATTTCTATTTTGAGTAAAACCCCTCTTTTTGCATAGTACTTTAAAACTTGCTGAACCTTTCACACAGATACCTCCACTTCATACAAGAGAGAGTGTGAATATATTGGCAGGCCAAATGGCAAACTAGGTTAAATCCTATAAAGACTGGGAGAAAGGAAATGGAAAAAAAAATTTTAAACAAAACCCTAAGCCAAATATAGCAAAGATTAAGATCTCCAGGAACATTATTCCGAATATTTATGTATAATCCATGAATAAGCCTCAGAAATAGATAATTGCTGACGCAGATCAGATGAAAAAAATTGGGAATGGCTTTTTCTAGCACATAGGGCAATTGAGCCTATGAGAAGACTGAAAGACAGTGATGTTGTTACCAGGGGCATAAATGTATAATTTTAAAGGGAACAAAGAACCACTGGCTAGAGAAATATCCCTCCTCTGTTAGTGAGGACAGCATTTCCCTGATTATTCAAAGCAGAAGTCAGTAAGAAATGCAGGGGAAACTGCTTTCTACCTTCATGCCTTCCATGATTATTTCATGGTTGGATTTTAAGTTGCTCAGCCTCTGCCTCCTCCTCAGCAGACAGATCCTGCCTATATTTACATTAAAACAAGATCTTTTTTCTTTCTTAACAGTGTTTTTTATTTACTCTACTCCTGTGGTCATGGAATGTAAATATTCTCTTAACTTCTCTTCCTTCTCGTATTAAAATCAACAACCCAGATCTTGAGAACTGAGCAGGATTCTTTCCTCTTATGGCTGCTCGTGGAATTCCAGGATGGCAGAATCAAAATTGTGTAAGGTTAAATGTTTTACTTCCTCCCCAGAAAGAAATGTTAATCACTAACGCCTAAAAATATATTCATTGCTGGTTGGGGGGGGGCGGATCTTCTTTTTCTTTTCTTTTGTTTCTTGACTCAAAAGTCACACACATGCGCCAACATCTCCAATTCTTCACACTCACCTTCATGTCCTAGTCCTTCAGTTTATCCATATGCGATTTGTTAAAGAGTGTTTCCCCAGGTTAGAGAAGACCTAACTTTTAGCCTTGTGTATTAGTCAGCCAAAAGGGGTGCTGATGCAAAGTACCAGAAATCAGTTGGCTTTTATAAAGGATATTTATTTGGGGTAGAAGCTTACAGTCACAAGGTCCTAAAGAGTCCAACTCAAGGTACCATAAGAGGTACTTTCTCACCCAAAGTCATTTGCCACGTGTCAAAGCAAGATGGCGGGCAATGTCTGTGAGGGTTCAGCCTTCCTTCTTCCTTCTTAAGGCTCTGTGGTCCCAGCTCCCTCTGACCTCAGCTGTAGGCTGGCACAAGGCTTGTCTCTCAGGGCTTCTCAGCTGCTCTGGTCTCTTCACAAGATCAGCTGTAAACTATCAGGCAAATGTCTCATCTCTACCTGGGTCTCTAGCATCAAAACCAAGTTCTCTCCTCTGCTGTGTCTTTTTCTGTGTATCTACTTCCGTGTGAGAGTCTGTATTATCAGCTCACCAAGGGGGCTGGGACTCAATGCTGAGTCGCACTCTAATGATGTGACTGAATCAAAGCCCTAATCTTAACATAATTTAAGATGCCTCAGCTAAATCTAATACAATCAAAAGGTTATCACGCCCAGAGGAACAGACTAGTTTACAAGCAATCAATATCTCTTTTTGGAATTCATAAATAATATCAAACTTCCACACCTTGGGTCTATGAATCCCTCTTAAAATTCACATGCAAAATACTAAGTTCAAGTTCACAAGTGCATTCCTGCTGGGGGGAAATTCCCTAGTTTTCAGCACATTCTCCAAGGAATCCAGGACTCCCCTGCGTTATAATATTACTGAAAACCATAGACTTTCTTAATTGGCTACATCTGTGCTTCCCAAATTTTAATTTGCACGTGAATTTTGTTTTAAAAATGTGGATAATGATTCAGAAGGTCTGGGGTGGCATCTGAGATTCTGCATTTCTAACAAGTTCGTAGGTGTTGTTGCTGCTAGGTTCCATGGACCACACTTTAAATAACAGCAAAAAATATATCACACACTCAAAGAGGGCACTTTGCAGAGTTCAGAAAATTTCACCTCTTGAGAAGATTCTAATACTGTGTTTATACCCTAAAGTCTGGCAAACACAGGAATAAACACTTTCCCACATTGACTTCTGCCACACTTGGAATAAACAGTATATTCATGAAATGAAAAAATTCAAATCATTTATCACTATTTGGTGGTCTGAAGCTGAATTTTGCAGATCCCACATATCATGGAGGATTTCCAACTGAATTCTTTATATTTGTGTTTCTTCCTTCTCTCCAATCCATAGAATTGGTTCCATAGAAGAAACCCCAAATGCAGACACAAATATAAATTGATGATCCTCATAGTAATTAAACAAAAACAAAAATGTGGTGTCTCATTATCTCCAAGTCTGTAAAATACTTCCTTCTCTTCTTCATCCTTAGACATATAAAGCCTTGTTATAATTCAGAAATAGTTACAACAAACATATTTTGATGTTGCAACAAGGATATGAGCATCTCTGTCTTATACAGTCACCTTATTTTTCTCCACACTTGCTCATTATGATTGACCCATCCAAGATTATGTATGGCTATCTGGAAGTTCTCCCAACAACTGAAACTTAATACAAAAAATTAAGCTAAATCCTCCTTCTTACTAATATGTGTCTTTCATGGCCCAAGCAACAATTCTATGATCAAAACCTTAAGATTTTGTCTGACTCTGTGTCAAGCCCCTATTAAATCATTCTCTCTATCATTTTGTAGAATTATCTAGGCCTTCAAATGGGAAAGAAAATAAAGAACTATGCTGGTTTTCTTCCTTCCAGCTCTAACCCCAAACTGCAACCTCCTCTCCAAGATCTGATGGGAAAAGGCAGCAGTGAAGAGGACTAGAGGACTAATGGCTACCAAAGAAGGGCAACGGCAGTACAAAATGTGTTCTGAGATTTCTTAGACTGCATCTTCTGTGGGGAGTGGGACTGAAGCCATTTTTAAAATAGTGCCAGGGGGATGGATGTGGCTCAACTGGTTGGGCGTCCATCTCCCATATGGAGGGACCCGGGTTCGATCCCTGGGACCTCCCGGTAAAAAAAAAAAAAAAAAAGATATTTGGGAAGCGGCTGTGGCTCAATCAGTAGGGCTCCCGTTTACCATGTGGGAGGCCCCGGGTTCGGTTCCCGGGGCCTCCTGGTGAAGGCAAGCCCGCCTGCACGGCGTGGTTAGCTGACCCAGCGAGCACAAGCAGCAAGGGGGGGATAAATGAATAAATAAATAAAATCTTTAAAAAAATAAAATAAAATAAAATAAAATAATGCCATATAAAATCATGGTTGGGAACATGGGCTTTGCTGTCACTTTTATTATTATTATTATTATTATTGTTGTTGTTGTTGTTGTTGTTATTTTAACATTCTTAAGCCTCATGTTCCCCGTTGAATTGACCACCAAAATATCCATTTCTTCATATTTATTAACAGAATTGTATTAGTCAGCCAAAGGGGTGCGGATGCAAAGTACCAGAAATCTGTTGGCTTTGGGGTAGAAGCTTAGTTACAAGGCCCTAAAGAGTCCAACTCCAAGTTACTTCCTCACCAAACTCTGTTACCACATGTTGAAATAAGATGGTCGGCAACGTCTGTGAGGGTTCAGCCTTCCTCTTCCTCTTAAGGCTCCATGGGTCCAGCTTCTTCCAATCTCAGCTGTAGGATGGCATAAGACTCATCTCTCTTATGGGGGCTCATTTTTTTCTGGGCTCAGCTGCTCTGGTCTCATCACAAGATCAGCTGTAGACTATCAGACACATCTCTTCCTGGGGCCTCTGCTGTGTCTATCAAGCTGTCTTTCTTCCTCTGTGTTCTTCTGTGCATCTACTTCCATCTTCTCCCTGAGCAAGTTTCTGTATATATAGCCCACAAAGGGTGGGTGGGGACTCAAACTAAGTGGCCCTAATGAGGTGGTTGAATCAAAGCCCTAATCTTTTATTTATTTATTTATTTTTGAGGTACCGGGACTGGGGATTAAACCCAGGACCTCATATGTGGGAAGCCGGCACTCAACCACTGAGCCACATCGGCTCCCTTTGAGTTCGCTTTTTCATTTGTTTGCTTTTGTTTTTTCTGGGAGGCACCGGGAACCAAACCCAGTATCTGCCATGTGGGAAGTGAGTGCTCAGCTGCTTGAGCCTCATCTACTCTCCAAAGCCCTAATCTTAACTTAATCAAAGGCATCTCACCTGAATCTAATGCAGTCAAAGCAACTCACGCCCAGAGGAACAGACCAGTTTACAAACATAGTCAATATCTCGTTTGGGAATTCATAAATAATATCAAACTGCCACAGGGTATCTTTTCAGCCTCCCTTGCAACTAGAGGTGACCATGAGACAAAATTTTGACTGTAGAGATGTTGGTGGAAATCCTTGAAAAGAGATACCCATTGTCCTTTTCACACACTCTTTCTTTCTGTCTGGAAGGCAGATGCAATGCCTGGAGAAAGGAAATAAACAAAAACCCGGGACTTCTTTAAATCCTCATGATAGGACTTTCTGTTATATGCAACAAAATCCTAATAGATACATTATTTCACACAGTTATTGAGAGTATTGTGATAATAAATATAAAAATGGTTAACATGGGGTTTTGCACAAGTCAGAATGCAATAAATGTTATTGGTTAACATTATTATTTTCATTATTATTATTATTCCCATGGCTCCTTCATTCTTCCCTATCTCAAGCACAAGCTTTTGCCGCCTTCTTCATTTATGTACCCTTCAGCCAAACCAAGGCACTCATTACCTTAGCTCTGGATTATAATTAACCCACAAAGAACTTTAGCTGTACCTTGGAAAGGTAATTATTTTAGATAGACAGAGAGAAGGAACAATGGCTTTATTGGCAAGGGGGAAAGAGGTGTGTCAGCCGAGGTAGAAAGGTCAAAAAGCAGAGAGTAGCAGAAACCCCAAGTTTTCATAGCAGATTAGTGAGAGATTAGGTAGAAAGACAGGTTGGAGCTAGATTGTTGAAGGTTTTATGAAACCAGCAAGGAGCACACCAAGAAATTTGTGGTTAATGATTCCTGTGAAAAACTTTAGGGCTTTGTTTGTTTTTGTTTTCAGAAGGGAAGTAGTGTGATTAAAGAAGTCATAACCCTGTTCCTTTTACTTTGTTGATCCGGTTATTCAACGTCTCTGGAATTTAGTTTGCTCAGCTCGGACATGAGGAAGTTAAAGCAGTTGATCTCAAAGACCCCTGCCAGTTCTAAAACTCTATGATTCACTGGAAATTATTAAAATGGTCTAAAAATGTCTGAGCAGGAGTGAAGAGCCTCAATTTCAATATCAGCCCTGGCTTATCCTTCCATCCATTTAGTCTTTTGTTCAACAACGTTAATATGTTTTATGTTGCACATGAGGAAACTTGCTACTACTTCAAGTCTTTTTGGAAGTCAACCTAAATTATCCATAACCATCAGAATATTCTGCCTCAAACACTTCTCAGCAGGCCCTGCTGGACTCAGGTAACCCGTGGCAGCCACCCTGGGTTTGCTCAGCTTTCCTGCCCCTTTGTCAACCAATTCAGGGACCTTTCAATCTCCTATCTCTCCAGTCAGTTTCTCCATTTGCCTCATCTCATACATGATGCTAGAGTACAAGCTAAGCAGAAAATCAACTTTTAAATCAAGTGTGATTCACTAGCACCCAGGTTGTAATAACTAATAGATTGTGATTGTTTTTACAAATAAGTTTATTATTTTCCAATTATATTATTTATGTCCAACATAAAAAAAAATATAAAAAGATTAAGGAGGTAATAACCCACCATTCAAAGGGGAAAGTATTAACTTTTGGGAGTATTTCTTTGCCAGTTTTTTGGGATTGTTTTTACATAGTTGTAATTATCTTGGATATAAAGTTTGTTTAACTTAATATTATGGCACATATATTTTCCATGTTATTACATTGGTTTTATATTTAACTTTTTTGGGTAGCATATATAATATAATACTTGCTATTTTCATCACTTTTAAGTGCACAATTCAGTAGCATTAATTACCTTTACAATGTTGTGCTACCATCATCACCATCCATTACCAATATTTTTCATCACCCAAAATGGAAACTCTATACCCGTTAAGCAATAATTCCCCATACCCCTTCTCTCAGCACCTGGTAACTTCAAATCTGCTTCTCTCTCTATGAATTTGTCTCCTTTACGTGGAATCACACAATATTTGGCCTTTTGTGTCTGGCTTATTTCACTTAGCACAATGTTTTCATGGTTCATCCACTTGTAGCATGGTTCAGAACTTCATTCCTTTTTATGGATGAAGATTATTCAATTGTAAGGATAGACAACATTTTGTTTGTCTATTCAACCATTGATGTACATTTGGGTTCTCTCCACCTCTTGTTTTTCACTAATAATGCTGCTATAAGCATTCTTGGAGACATGTTTTCATTTCTCCTGGGTATATAGCTAGAAAGGGAACTGCTGGGTCATAGGGTAACTATATTTATTTTTCCTCATTTAGAATTATTCCCTTAGTATAGATCCCAAAGAGGATATAGCCAAAGAGCATGATCCTGATGCATATTGCCAAATTGCTTTCCAAAAGAATTTTAGCAGTTTTATTTATTTATTTTTAAGAATATGCTTTTTTTTTTAAAGATTTATTTATTCTCCTCCCCCCCCCCCCCCGATAGTTTTGCACTCACTGTCTGCTCTGTGTCCATTCTCTGGGTGTTCTTCTGTGTCTATTTGTCTTCTCTTTAGGCGGCACCAGGAACCAATCCTGGGACCTTCCAGAGTGGGATAGAGGTGCTCAATCTCTTGTACCACCTCAGCTCCCTGGTCTGCTGTGTCTCTTATTGTCTCTCCTCTGTGTTTCTTTTTGTTGCGTCACCTTGCTGCTCTCCGGGCAGGCCAGCACTCCTGAATGGGCCAGCACTCTGCGTGGGCCAGCTTGCCTTTAACCAGGAGGCCCTGGGAATCGAAATCTGGACCTCCTATATGGTAGACAGGAGCACAATCGCTTGAGCCACATCTGCTTCCCATAGCAATTTTAAATTGCTACCAGAAATATATTCAGGGAGCCAATGCGGTTCAGTGGTTGAGTGCTGGCTTCCCACAAATGAGGTCTCCGGTTCAATCCCCAATCCTGGTACCTCAAAAAAAAAAAAAAAAAAAAAAAAAGAAGTATATACTCACAGCCATGGATGAAATTGTTTGTAGTTTGTATTTCCTTTAATTTTGGTTAGTTTGCTCAGCAAAAAAAGATATATTTTGTTTTCTGGTTGAAGCTGAGTTTTTCATGTTTATCTTTTAATCACATTACCTCTTTTGTAATCTAGTCTTTTTGTGCCTTTTGACCCTTGACTCCATAGGAATCAGTGTTTTATCTCATTGTAAGAGCTTTTTACATAACAATAGACTAACTGATATAGACTTCCAAGAAGATGGCAGACTAGTAAGACATGGGAATCTCTTCTCCAGAAAAATAGCTAGATGACAGGCTGAAACAGCCCCGAAAAAGATCTTCTAGGGTTTAGGACAGCAGGTGAAGGCTGCACGCCACCCAGAAGAGAGAGGAACAAAAGAGGGAAATCGCAACAACAGAACTGTGAGTTGGAACCAGCAGCATCTGCTGCTGCTGGCACCCTCCTTCACATAAAGACTCTTTAGAATTCTCAAGCCTCTGGGCCTATGACTACAGACAAAGGGAGCTCTAGGGATCTACAACCCCAGGAAAGGGGAGAGAGAGGGAAAGAGCCTAAGGCTGACTCAGGTTCTGACACACAAATTTGGGCTGCAGTGCCCAATGGGCCCTTCCAGTCCAGGTGGGACACACGGTGATTTGCCCTGGGAGCCAGCGAAGGACTAGAGAAATCCCACGCTCGCAATCTTCCTCTCATCCAGCCTGGACTAATTGTTGAGGATTCCACAGGAGAGGGGAGAGAGAGCCTGGGGCTGACTCAGCTTTTGACTCACAGGTTTGGTCTGCCCTGTCCCGAGAGCCCTTACAGGCCAGGTGGGGCTGCGCCATTGTTTGCCTTGGAGGCTGCAAGGGGATAAAGATATACAAACTTCCCAATCTCCTCCTCTACTAACAGGGACTGATTGTTGAGGACTCAGAGGGGACTGGAAATATTTCCTAGCTAGGAAAAGGGAGGGGGCTGCCAGAGAAGCCTGGAGAACTGCCTCAGAAAGTTTGAATTACAAGGCTCTTAGCCTCCAGACAGGACATTCTATCACATTGATTCAGTCTGTGTTGCAACAAGTACACTTCAGCCAGGCATTGAATTGAGAGCTGCCAACAAGCGCCATTTCCTGACAGACCAAGGAAGTGCACATAAGAAAATTAAAAATAAGTAGGAGAGGCTTTTCCTGGCCTCAATAGCCTCCCTGCCCAAGGCCCTAGGAAGCGACTCTACAACCAATTACTGGGTCCATTACCCAGTTTTGAGCAACCAGCAGGACAATCCTATAAAAGAGAAAGAGTTTGAGTATCTGAGTAAACTACATCGTAACTACATGTCAAAACACCAGCAAAAAATTACAAACCATACTAAGAAAATAGAAGACATGGCCCAAGAAAAGGAATGCATCAAAGTCCCAGAAGAGATGCAGGATTTGAGTGAACTAATTAGTGAGATGAGCACAAGTTTCCAAAATCAAATTAATGAGTTGAAAGACAATATAGTTAAAGAGATAAATGACATCAAGAAGACATTGAAATTGATGAAAGCAAAAAAAAAAGAAGACATTGAGCAAATGCAAAGAAGAATTTGAAATCCTGAACAGAAAGTAACAAAGCTCATGGGAATGAAAGACACAATAGGTGAGGTCAAAAGCACATTTGAGGCAGACCCGAAATGATAGAAGAAAGAATAAGTGATACCGAAGACAGCAGCTAAAATTGAAGAGAAAAAAGAACAGAGAGAAAAAGAATGGAAAAAAATTCAGCAGGGGCTCAGAGAGTTGAATGACAACACAAAACACAACAACATATGTGTCATGGAAGTTCCATAGGAGAATATAAGGGAAAAGGGCCAGAAAGAGTATCTGAGAAAATAATAGCTGAAAATTTCCCAACTCTAACAAAAAAAAATGAACTTAGATGTCCAAGAAGCACACTATACCCTAATCAGAATAAATCCAAATAGACCTACACCAAGACACATACTACTCAGAATGTCAAAAGAGATAAAGAGAAAATTCTCAGAGCAGCAAGAGAGAGGCAAATGATCATGTGTAAGGGGCATCCAGTAAGACTTAGTGCAGATTTCTCTTCAGAAACCATTGAGGCAGAAGACAATGGTATGATACAATTAGGAAACTGACAGAGAAAAACTGCCAGCAGAAAATTCTTTATCCAACAAAACTGTCCTTCAAATATGAAGGTGAGTATAAAATATTCACAAATAAACAGAAACTAAGAGAGTTTGCAAAAAAGAATCCACCTTTGCATGAAACATTAAAGGAAGCTTTAGAACCAGAAAGAAAAAGACAGGAGAGAGAGGCTTGGAGAAGAGTATAGAAGAAAGAATAGCAGAAAGGATAAACAAAAGAGTAAAAAGAGAGACAAAAACAAGATGACATATGAAAACCAAACAATAAAATGGAGGAAATAAATAGTACATTTTCAGTAATTTCATTGAATGTGAATGGATTAAACTCCCCAATCAAAAGATACAGGCTGATAGAATGGATAAAAAAACATGAGCCATCCATATGCTGCTTACAAGAAACTCACCTTAGACCCAGGAATACAAACCAGCTGAAAGTGAAAGGTTGGAAAAGATACTCCACATGAATAGTAACCAGAAAAGAGCAGGGGTAGCTATGCTAATATCAGACAAAACAGACTTTAAATGCAAAAAAGTTTTAAGAGATACAGAAGGCCATTATATTAATAAAAGGGATGATCCACCAGGAAGATATAACAGTCATAAATACCTATGTACCTAACCAGGGTGCCCCAAAATATATGAGACAGACACTGGCAAAACTGAAGGGAGAAATAGACATTTCTACAATAATCGCTGGAGACTTCAACACCCCACTCACATCAGTAGATAGAACAACTAGACAGAAGATCAACAAGGAAACAGAGAACTTGAACAATATGATAAACAAGTTAGACCTAACAGGCATATATAGAACACTGCATCCAATCTCAGCAGGTTATACATTCTTCTCAAGTGCCCATGGATCTTTCTCCAGGATAGACTACATGTTAGGTCACAATGCAGCTCTCGATAAATATAAAAAGATTGAAATTATACAAAGCACCTTCACAGATCATAATGGAATGAAACTAGGAATCAATAATAGACAGGAAAAAAGTAAATTCACAAATGTGTGGAGATTGAACAACACACTCCTAAATAATCGGTGGGTCAAAGAAGAAATTGCAAGTGAAATCAGTAAATATATTGAGACAAATGAAAATGAGAACACAATGTGTCAAAACTTATGGGATACAGAGAAGGCAATCTTGAGAGGGAAATTTATAGCCTTAAATGCCTATATTATAAAACAAGAAAGAGCTAAGCTCAAAGATTTAACTGAACTACTAGAGAAACTAGAAAAAGAACAGCAAACCAATTCCAAAGCAAGCAGAAGGAAAGAAATAATAAAGATTAGAGCAGAAATAAATGAAAATGATAACAGAAAAACAATAGAGAAAATCAACAAAACCAAAAGCTGGTTCTTTGAGAAGATCAATAAAATTGATAAACCCCTAACTAGACTAACAAAGAAAGAAAGAAGATGCAAATAAATACAATCAGAAATGAATAGGACAAATACTGTATGAATGCATTACTATGAACCAAATATACTGTGTAATATATTTGATTTATACACAAAAAAAACAAAAAAACAAAAAACAAAACAACAATAAAAAAATTTACATGTATCCATTACATTTAATTGAGAAATGTATATATTTATTCATCTGTGTTTACTTTTTAGTTTTTAATTGCTTATGTTTTCAATTATTAGATGTACAAAATAAAGTTAAAAAAAAAAAAAAAAAAGAAATGAAAGGGTAGAAGTTACAACTGACCCCACAGAAATAAAAAGAATCATAAGAGGATATTATGAGAAACTATATGCCAACAAACTAGACAACCTAGATGAAATGGACAAATTTCTAGAAATACACAACCAACCTAAACTGATGCTACAAGAAATACAAGAACTTAACAAACATCTAAGGAGATTGAATCTGTCTTTGAAAATCTCTCAGCAAAGAAAAGTCCAGGACCAGATGGCTTCACAGATGAATTCTACCAAGCATTTCTAAAAGAATTAACACCAATCCTGTCTAAAGTCTTCCAAAAAATTGAAGAGGAGGGAAAATTATAAAACACATTTTATGAAGCCAACATCACCCTAATACCAAAGCCAGTGAAAGATTCTACAAGAAAAGAAAATTACAGACCAATCTCTCTAATGAACATAGATGTAAAAATTCTCAACAAAATAATTGCAAATCGAATCCAACAGCATATCAAAAGACTTATACATCATGACCAAGTGGGATTTATTCCTGGTATGCAAGGCTGGTTCAACATAAGAAAATCAATCAATGTAATACACCACATTAACAAATTGAAGGGAAAAACCCACATGATCATCTCAATAGATGCAGAAAAGGCATTCGACAAAATCCAGCATCCTTTTTTGATAAAAACGTTTCAAAAGATAGGAATAGGGGGTCGGATGTGGCTCAACTGGTTGGGCGTCCGTCTCCCATATGGAGGGACCCGGGTTCGATCCCCGGGACCTCCCGGTAAAAATAAAAAAGTAAAAAAATAATAAAAAAAAAAAAAAGATAGGAATAGAAGGAAAATTCTTCAATATGAAAAAAGGCATATATGAAAAACCCACAGCCAACATCATACTCAATGGGGAAAGGTTGAAAGCTTTCCCTCTAAGATCAGGAACAAGACAAGGATGCCTACTGTCACCATTGTTATTCAACATTGTACTAGAAGTTCTAGCTGGGACAATTAGACAAGACAAAAAAATTAAAGGCATCCAAATAGGAAAAGAGGAAGTAAAACTCTCACTGTTTGCGGATGACATGATCCTGTACTTAGAAAATCCTGCAGTATCCATGACAAAGCTACTTTCACTAATAAATCAGCTCAGCAAAGTGGCAGGATACAAGATCAACACGCAAAAATCAGTAATGTTTTTGTACACTAGTACTGAACAACCTGAGGAGGAAATCAGGAAGAAAATTCCATTTTCAATAGCAACAAAAAAGACTCAAATACCTAGGAGTTAATTAACCAAAAAAGTACAGGACCTATATGCAGAAAACTACAAAACAATGCTAAAAGAAAAAACATTTTTTTTTCAAAGATATTTATTCATTCATCCCCCCCCCCACTGCTCGCGCTCGCTGGGTCAGCCAACCACGCCGCGTGGGCGGGCCCGCCCCCACCAGGAGGCCCCGGGAACCGAACCCGGGGCCTCCCATATGGTAAACGGGAGCCCCACTGATTGAGCCACAGCCGCTTCCCTAAAAGAAAATTTAAAAAGACCTAAACAAATGGAAAGACATTCTATGTTCATGGATTGGAAGAATAAATATCGTGAAGATGTCAGTCTTACCCAAACTGATTTATAGATTCAATGCAATACCAATCAAAATCCCAACAGCTTACTTTACAGAATTAGAGAAGGCAATTACCAAATTCATCTGGAAGGGTAAGTGCACCCGAATAGCCAAAAGCATTTTTAAAAAGAGCGATGTGGGAGGAATTTCACTGCCTGACCTTAAAACATATCACAAAGCTACAGTGGTCAAAACAGCATGGTACTGGCATAAAGATAGACACATCAATCAGTGGAATAGAATTGAGAACACAGAAATAAACCCTCACCTAAATAGTCAACTGGTTTTTGACAAACCTACCAAGCCCATGCTAATGGGACAAAACAGTCTTTTCAACAAACGGTGTTGGGAGAACTGGATATCTATAACCAAAATAATGAAAGAGGACCCCTATCTCACCCCCTATACAAGAATCAACTCAAAATGGATCAAAGATCTAAATATAAAAGCCAGGACCAGGGGCGGATGTGGCTCAAATGGTTGGGCGTCCATCTGCCATATGGAGGGACCTGGGTTCGATCCCCAGGACCTCCCGGTAAAATTAATAAAAAAAAAAAAAATAGAAGGCGCATGGCTGCCAGGGCTCTGTGTGCCAGTGAGCCGCCAGGCCCTGGGAGCCATGCAGCAAGATGATGATGCAACAGGAGAGAGACGGAGAGGAGAGTCAAGACGAGATGCTCCAAAAGCTCTGAAAACCAGGAACTGAGGTGGCACAGGTGGCAGAACACCTCTCTCTTGTATCGGAGGCCTTCAAGATCGAATCCTGGAGGAGAAGAATGAGAAGAGATGGCAGGAAACAGACACAGAGAATTGCCCAGCGAATGGACACAAAAACAACAAATGGGGAAGAGGGGGGTTAAAATAGATAAAGTAAATAAATAAATCTTTATTTAAAAAAAAAAAGCCAGGACCATAAAACTACTAGAAGGAAATGTAGGCAAACATCTTCAAGACCTTGTAGAAGCTGGTGATTTCTTGGACCTTACACCCAAGGCACGTGCAACAGAAGAAAAAATAGATAAATGGGATCTCCTCAAAATTAAACACTTTTGCACCTCAGAGGACTTTGTCAAAAGGGTGAAAAGGCAGCCAACTCAATGGGAAAAAATATTTGGAAATCACATATCTGATAAGGGTTTAATATCCAGGATATATAAACAGATATTACAACTCAACAATAAAAAATGGGCAAAAGACTTGAATAGACATTTTTCCAAAGAAGAAATACAAATGGCAAAAAAACACATGAAGAAATGCTCAACATCACTCATGATTAGGGAAATACAAATCAAAACTACAATGAGATATCATTTCACACCTATCAGAATGGCCACTATTAAAAAGACAGAGAACTACAAGTGTTGGAGAGGATGTGGAGAGATAGGAACACTTCTTCACTGTTGGTAGGAATGCAGAATGGTACAGCCACTATGGAGGACTGTTTGGTAGTTCCTAAAGAAGTTAAATATAGACTTGCCACGTGACCCGGCAATACCACTACTGGATATATACCCAGAAGAACTGAGAGCAGTGACACGAACAGACATCTGCACACCGATGTTCATAGCAACATTATTCACCATTGTCAAAAGTTGGAAACAACCCTAGTGTCTATCAACAGAAGAATGGATAAACAAACTGTGATCTAGTCACACGATGGAATATTATGCAGCTGTAAGAAGAAATGAAGTCGTAAAGCATATTACAACATGGATGAACCTGGAGGACATTATGTTGAGCGAAGCAAGCCAGACACAAAAGGACAAATCCTGTATGAATGAGTTACTATGAACCAAATATATTGTGTAACATATTGTTTGATTCAAAAAAAATTTTTATATGTATCCGGTACATTTAACTGAGAAATATATGTATTTATTCATCTGTGTTTACTTTGTAGTTTTTAATTGTTTATATTTTCAATTTTTAAATGTACAAAATAAAGTAAAAAAAAACAAAACAAAACAAAAAAAAAAACCAATAGACTGTCAAATTTGCCAAAAAAAAATTCCCTAGGTTTCTTTTGGGGGGGGGGGGGGAGGGGGGGATCCATGGCTCAGTTTTTAAAGATAAAGTCTAAAGGGATATAATTAAGGAGTTTGATAATTCTACTCTAATGTCACCCTGTGTTTTAGTTCCCTGGGTTTCTCAAGCAAATGCCATGAAATGGGTTGTGTTAAACAATGGGAATTTATTCTCTCATGGTTTTGAGGCTGGGACAATGTCCAAATCAAGAGATGAATAAGGCAAGATTTCTTCTCAAGACTGTGGCATTCCGGAGCTTGCAGGTGGCAACCCTTGGTCCTTAGCTTGTCACATGTTAAGGCACATGGCAGTGTCTCCCGGTCTCTTCCTTCACTTCCAGGTTCTGTTTCAGCTTCTTGTTTCCTTTGGCTTTCTCTCTGTCTGAATTTCATTCCTTTATAAAGTACTCTAGGAATAGGATTAAGACCCACCCTGATTGAGTTGGGCCACACCCTAACTGAAGTAACCTCACCAAAAGGTGCTACTTACAATGGGTGTCCTCACACAGGAAGGGATTAGATTTAAGAATGTTTTTCTGGGGTACATATAGCTTCAAACCACCATACCTTGCTTATATGGGTGTCCATACACAGAATTGTATAGAATAACATGACTTTACAAATAACTAGTATGTCACTAAAGTTACAAATGTATATGCTAATCTGATATTGACTACATTTTAAGATTCTCTTGGTGGTTTTAATTTATCCATTTCTCAAAATAGCTAATATTAATAACAGTTAATAGTTAACTGTTAAATGTTAACTTCCATATAGTCTGTAAAATGTGAGCAAACTTTGATATCCTATCCAATCCTTTTAGTCTTTCTTTCCTGTAAGTAAAGGAAATGTATTTATTACTTATAAATAAAGTAATTTTTATTTAAATGAATATTTGTTTTCTTAAGAAACTGTTTAGTAGCTCATGTTTAAATAGCCAGTAAACATTCAAATTACATTTCACTAAATTGTCTAATGTTAGGAAAATTAGCATTCTTTCTATTCTTTTATGAATTTCTTCTACTTGGAGGAATGCACTCTTCTGCAATTTTGACAAAAAGATAAAGCCTTAAAAATTCAAGCCTTAAATTGAATGAATCAGCGATTCCACTATGAGGAGAAGAAAAAATAGATAGGCATTTATTTACCAAACCTATACACATCTTCTGTTGCCAAAAAAGCCCTAGGTATTAGAAGTCTCCATTAAAATCTTATAGAATTCATGTAGCCCTTGACAGATATTGGGTATTGAATCATGACCCTTACAAAAGGCAGATTCAGGTGTCAATCCCTGGTCCTGTGGGTGCAAACCCATTTGTAAATAGAACCTTTGAAGACATTCCTTCAGTTAAGGTTTGCCCAGATCAAATGTGGATGGGTCTTATTCCAATATGGCTGAAGTACTTCTAAGCAAAGGAAGTTGGACACAGAGAGAGAAGCCACTAGAGAGCCTGAAGCTGGAAGTCAACAGCATGCAGAAGAGAAAAAAGAAGACGCTGCCAGGTGCATTAACTTGGGAAGGAAAAGCCAAGGAACCCCAAAGATGGACAGCCAGCCAGAAGGTACCAGCCCTAGGCAGAAGCAAGCTTTCTAGTCTCTGAAACCATGAGCCAGGAAATTCCTGTCGTTAAGCCAACCCATTGAAGGGTATTTGTTTTAGTGGTTAGGAAACTAAAACAACAGGCCAAAGCAATTATACATCTACCAAGAAGTATTTATGAAATACTTGCTTTACACCCAGTTCTCAGGCTGATGCTAGAAAAATATGAGAAGAGTAAAGAAGTGGTCGTCTTAGTTAGAGCAGAGGAGAGAAAGCAAGAGATCAAGGTGGAGGCTCCTGAGTCAGCTCATAAATGGTCTTTTATAACCTGCTAAAGAATATGGATTTTATCCCACAGCAATTGTCAACCATAAAAAAATATCTTTTTTTGGCCATGCCATAAATCAGTGGGCATCTACAAATTACACATAGACGTATATGATGTTACCTTTAACCATATTGGCAGGACCATAAATCTAATTAAATAATTAAATGTCAACACTTCTCCTTGTATTTAAAAAAAAAAAAAAAATGTGTTTTAGATAGATAAGCCGGGCGGCAGTGTGAAAAATGGAGTGGAAAGAGGCGACATGGATGGAAGGTGACCCATCGGGAGATTGATTGTAATAGGCCAGGTGAGAAATTATGAAGGTCTGATGTTACAAGACATCACGCTAAGCTCGGCAGGGAATACAAAGAGGAACAAGACATGGCCCTGGCTGTCAAGGATGAATGAATGAAAATGCCAAACTCCAGGCTTGTTTACCAGCACATAATATCCCGAGAGACAATGCTGTAGAAAGATAGAAATAAGATAAGATCGATTTTTATTAGAATCCTGCTGAAGGTAAAGATGATAGCAAGCAATAATTTTGCCTGATCTTTTCGATTTGACTCTGTCCTTTCCCATGTCATTCCAGAATCAATTTATACACCCTGCTGTGTGTGTTTTGACCATCCACACAAAACAAGACAATG
This sequence comes from Tolypeutes matacus, assembly GCA_026826555.1. NCBI lineage: Eukaryota > Metazoa > Chordata > Mammalia > Cingulata > Chlamyphoridae > Tolypeutes > Tolypeutes matacus. The sequence goes on from JAKSZT010054226.1 coordinate 6,260,131, forward strand.
GGAACAATGCAGCCAGCAGTTGTCTGGACTTGTTAGTGGATGTGACAACTTGCTGACTCAGAGACAGGAGAGCAAAAATCTCCTCTTCCTGTTCTGCAGCCAGCCAAGCGATTATAAGACTTTTTATATTGCCCAGCTTGCTCATTTGTCGTGTCATCCAACAACCTGAACTGTTTCATTCCAAATTTAAAGAAAGAAATGAGTCATGCAAATCATTTCCGGGGCTTGGTATCCTGGACCAGGTAGCAAAAAAAAAAAAACAAAAAAAAAAAACCAACCTTTTTCTCTGGCCTTATGGGCTCCATTACTCAATTTATCTCCTGTGTCAGCTCTAGGGAGTGAGCCCAAAACAAAGCTGCTGCCCTCCCCCATCCCTGCTGGGGGAAAAAAAATACCCCGCTGAAAGCCTCTTCCCAGAGTAGAAAAAGTATGGCATTTGGAACCATATTCGGTTGAACTCTGGCTTTGTTGAGGCTGGGCCATCTCCTGCACAGTAGTTAGCGCTCTTAGCCTCCAATTTCTCACCTGTGAAATAGTGGTTACAATGTAACCACACAGAGACATTCAGGAAAATATAGATAAAATGCCTGGCATGCTGGTACATTGCTGATAGGAATGTAAAATGGTGCCGCCTTTTGAAAAACAGTTTCTTAAAAAGTGAAACATAGGTTTGCCATACGGACGCCGGCAATTCTCTTCCTGGGCATCTACCCAAGAGAAATGAAAACACACGTCCACACAGAGACGTGTGTGAGCTCTCGCAGCAGCATTAATCACGACCGAACCACAAAAACATGCGGAGTAAAAGAAGACAGATGAAAAAGACCACGTATTTTACCATTCTATTTATATAAGGAAAGGCAAACCTAGAAAAGGCAAATCTACAGAGACTGAAAGCGGCTTAGCTGTGGGAGGGTGTGGGAAGTGTGGGGAGCGGGGCATATGGGAATCCCTATATTTTTTTGTGTAACATTTATGTACTCTAAGTATCTTTAAAAATATATATTTAAAAAAATAATAATAAAGTGGCTTAGGGTCACCTGGGACTGAGGGTGGGGGGAGGGAGTGTGATTGCAAATGGGCATGAGGGATCTTTTTGGAGTGATGGAAATGCTCTAAAATTGGATTGGGCACATTTACTAAAAGTCATTGAATTGTAGGGTAAAATGATAGGATTTTGTGGTGTATAAATTATCCTGCAATAAAGCTATGTAAGCAAACACCAGGCAGGCGGCAGCTTCTCAATACTACATGAGGAGCTAATTACTAGCAGGTCACTGCTACCCCAAGCAAGCTACATCCTTGGCTCATTTGCACTCTTATTTCTAAGGCAGCGTTTCACACACTTTGGTCATTTTTTGAGGTACCGGTGTTGCCGGATTTCCTCTAGGTTCTTGGCTATGTTACAAAAAATAATTTAAATATATGCCAGTTTAGTTAGGCCAGGAGTTTATTAAGAAGATGAAAGAATAGAAGTGGGAGGTATACTTGCTGGTTGGTCCAGGCAGAAAGAGGAAAAGGGCAAAAAAAAGGATAAAAAGGGCTGATTTACAGACAAGTCCCCCTTTCAGATTACAAGTCCCCAGGTCTACTTGCTTGCTGGTCCAGGCAGGGAGAGAAAGGGCAAAACAGGCAGATTTAGCTTCCACACTTGCTTTTTAAATCATTAATTATTCCGCCCCTTTGCTAATCTCGGGGGAGGAATCCCAGTTCTTTGCTGTTTTGATTGGTTACCCCACCTGTCAACTGCCCTGGGGGACCCAATACAAGGCCCCCTGATAATATCCGGGGCTTGATAATATCCCCTTCCTAATGGGTTTTCTCTCGAGGTTTTTCCAGCAGCCACCTTCTGGGGGCCTTTCCTCAGGGAGCTGTGTTTCACAGCTGTGGTTTTCTGCCAGGTCCCAGTTTCGTCTTTTCATTCCCTAAACTAGCTTGCTTCACCAGGGCCAGAGACTGAACCCAGGGTCTCGTGTGTGGGAAGCCAGCACTCAACTGCTGAGTCACATTGGATACCCTGAGTTGGTTTTTTCATTTGTTCACTAGTTGTTTTTTTTTGTTTTGTTTTTAGGAGGCACCGGGAACCGAACCTCCCATGTGGGAAGCAGGTGCTCAGCTGCTTGAGCCACATCCGCTTCCCAACCATCACTTTCAAATACTTTGTCCACATCCATGTACCACTTGTATAATTATTAACCCAACATTTTTCTTTTAACCAACATATTTTTTTTAAACCTAAATAAGCTCATTTAAAAAGGAAATTGGTAAATGGGCCACCAGTATCACTTGCCATAAATAAAATGTACTGTGACAATAAGCACAAGGAAAGCCGAGTAGTCTTAGTTTGTAGGTAGATGCTGCCTAAAGAAGGCTTGCTTTCTCCACTTGAAAAAGGAGACCGTGTGTAAGCGAGGTGATGTAGACATGCCAGCACTAAATAGAGAATTTCTCTTAGATGTAATCAAAACTGGTGACTGTGATCCAAGGCTGAGAACAAAGAAGGTTTTTCAGGCCCTACCTTCAATCCAGAAAACAACTGAGACCAGACGCTTCCCTGGGGCTTATCAAAAGGCAGCTGAGTCTGCTTCTGCTGCTTTATCATTATCCCACCACAAGCCCATAAAAACAGCTGCCTGGAGAGAGACGAGGCAGGGATGGGGAGTCACCAGTCCTGGCTCATGAGGCCTAGTCAGTGGGGAGGTGGTGTGACTTGGGGGTTCACTAGTGCTCCTCCCTCGAGGAGGTTCACTGAGCTGGAATCTGGTGCCTGCCCTGAGCTGCTATCCAAGCCCAGTGGGGTGTGGAAAGAGGGGTCTTGGAAGAGCCTGGGCGTGTCATCTGGCGTTGGGACGTGACAGAGACTCTAGACCAGTCTTGGAGGCACAGGCTGACGAGGTCAAGCCAAAGGGGTCCTCTCATGTCAGGGCGCTGCGCAGGCCAATTGAAGAACCTGCCTCACTCTGGTATAAGAATCACAATTTGGATGCCCGGGATAAGGGGCCATCCATAGCCAAGCAGTGTTAGTGACAGAGGTCACACAACCAAGGGAGAGTCACATCGCACCATTCAGGCAAGAGTCATTTGTCTCTTTTTCCGCCTTTTCCCCCCTGCTCCCACATTCCAGAGGAGAAAACTAGAAGGATGGGGGAGGGGCAGGGGAAGGCATGAGCTAAGCATCAATTTAAATATGAGATTGAAGTTTTAAGCTTGGCTGGCTTTTTCTTATAATTAAAAGGGACCAGAAATGTATGGCCTCTGAGCAAGAGGTCGTCAATGGGCGGGAAACAGATTCAAATGCACAGGTAGGAAGGTGGCCATCGGAGAACACAAAACACTGCAGGCTTGTACTCCGCTTGATTCAGACTGTTCAAGGAACTGGGCAGGAAAGGATTAAAACAACTGAGAAAGGATTCACTTTCACACAAGGCCAATCACTGTCGTGTCTAAAATTATCTTTGGAGCCTCCTTTATTTTGGGAAACACTGCTGTAGGGGAAGACAAGGGCAGGCAGTCACCACCCTCCCACCCTGGAGTTGCCAGCTGGGGCACTGAAAAATGGGGTAACCAAGCTGCGTCTCTTCATCTTCAGAAAGCTTGGTGTGTCATTTCTAAACTGTGGGCATGCAAGGCAAACTGTAGCAACACCGCATTCCTGACCAAAATGACTATACTTCTCTCCTTTTTTACCCCCTCTTTCTTTCCATTTCCCTCAACTTCCCTAATTCCTTCCCCTGTGCTGATTTCTTGGCTCTGGCCATTCCTCAGTTAGCAAAGGAAATTTCTGCCCAGCATTTTTGCTTCCCCCGGCACCACGGGAGTCAATAGGTTGGAGTACAATATCTCCAGCCTGCAAAGGACAGGGCCTGAACTCAGGTTCTGCCTCTTGTTATCTATCGGGTCTTAGACAAGTCCCTGGGTCTCTTTTTTTTTTTTTTCTTCCAATCTGTGAATATTTTATTTTTATTTTTTTAACAACTTCATTTCAAATTCACAAAAATAAAAGGAAAGAGGCAGCTCAACAAGTTATGGAAACATTACTCCTAAAAAGTTCTTTTTCAGGTACTTTCATCTCATCTAATTCCAACTGCTAACTCTAGTCCCTGAACCTCTTGAATCTCATTTATTTTTCTGTTAAATGGGATTAATCATAATAATTGCTTTACAGGCTTGTTGTGAAGCTCAGATGAAGTCATGTGAAAATATACTTCATGAAATTCTACAAAAATGTAGGTTTGATCTAAATAATTGGAAAAACATCCCATGTTGATTAGTCAAAAAATTAGGGGAGCCAATGTGGCTCAAGCAGTTGGGCACCCGCCTCCCACACGGGAGGCCCCGGGTTTGGTTCCCGGTGCCTTCTAAAGAAGACAAGCAGACACAGCGAGCAGATAACGAGCAGACAGATGAAGGAGACATCCTGGGTGGGGGTGGGGGTAATAAAAAATCAACATTGGTAAGATAATAGGATTCCTCAAACTTACACACATTTCAACAAAATCTCCATAAGAATCACCTCTGACTTATTTGTAGAAATTGATAAGCTGATTCAAAAATTCATATAGAATTAAAAGGGACCCAGAATAGCCAAAACAATCTTAAAAAGAAAAAGAAAGTAGGAGGACTCACACCAATTTTAAAACTTTACTACAGGAGTGGATGTGGCTCAAGTGGTTGAGTGCCTGCTTCCCATATGGGAGGTTCCAGGTTTGGTTCCCAGTATCTCCTAAAAACAAACAACAAGCAAACAAACAAACAAACAAAAAACAACTCAGGGGAGCTGATGTGGCTCAGTGGTTGAGCCCCGGCAGCTCACTTACGAGAACCCGGGTTCAATCCCCGGCTCTGGTACTTCAAAAAAAAAAAAAAACAAACAAAAAAAAACCCACAAACAAAAATTTAACTACAAAGCAATGCTAATCAAGACAGTGTGGTACCAGAACAGAAGTAAAGGTATATAGATCAATGGAATAGAGTTGAGAGTCCAGAAATAAACCCATACATCTAGAGACAAATTATTTTTGACAAGGGTACCAAGACTATTCAAAGGGGGAAAGAATAGCCTTTTCAACACCTGGTGGCTAAGTGCTGGGTCAAGTGGAGAGCCACACGCAAAAGAATAAAGTTGGACCCTTACCTCAAACAAACATTAACTCAAAATGGATCAGAGATCTAAATGCACAAGCTAAAACTCTAAAACTTTTAGAAGAAAACTGAGGGGTAAATCTTCTGGATTTGGCAAAGGAGTCATAGACATGACACCAAAAACACAAACACCAAAATAAAAATAGATAAAATGGACTTCATTAAAATTAAAAACCTTCGTGTTTCAAAAGACACTGTGAAAAGGTGAAAAGGCAATCAAAAGAACAGGAGAAAATATTTGTAAGTCATGCATCTGAGAAGAGTCATGATCACTCGCCCACGTTTTAGCCCCTCATCAATACTTAATCCATTCAACAAATATCAATCTGTTCTGTAACTAGTAGCTTTTTTCCTAAATTGTTTCCTCTGTAATAGTCTTTTCTCCATCATATTTCTGTTCAGCAGAGGCTATCACCTACTGTCTACATAGACCCACAGTTGAATAAGTGATACAAAAAAAATTTTTTTAATGTAGGTTTGCTTGATTGTGGTGAGTTTTGGCAGAGCACCTTTTAAAAAGTAATTTGTCTAATTAAGATATGTATATATGTTTCGACATTTCTCAGAAACAAAAAGGTGAATGAAAAAGGTAAGTTACAGAAACACATGCAAAGTAATACCACCATATGTGAATTATAAAACACTTGAAACAGTACTATGTGTTGTTTCTGGATGCATATATATGAAGGGATAGTCCTTAAAATGGATGGCACGACGCACTGAACTTACTCATGCTAATGGTTGCTTCTGGGGAGGAAGGGGTAAGAAGTGCCAGGGAAGGTACAGAGGAAGCTTCAGCAGTAGCTAAAATGTTTTGTTTCTTGTAAAAAGAAATATTCAAAGCAAATAAGACAAATTATAATAGCTGTTCAATCTGGGTAATTGGCACATGGGTGGTTGCTATATTAATCTATGCTTTTTACTATTTAAAAGTTTTTTTTCCTTAAAAAATGTTTCAGCTCAATGGAAAAAAAACAGTAAAGGATAAAGGCAACAACAAAAATAAAAATCTAACTAAAATAACAGAAATCACCACTGTCAAGATTTACTGGTATATGTGCCTTCTATTGATGTTATTCATCTATACTTCTAAATGCAGTTTAAACACAACTGGATAAATTTATTTTGTGATATCTAAGCCACCTGCCATCATCTGAGTTGTTTGCCTTTGCCTGGTGTCAAACAGCAGGTCTTATTATCAAATTGAACCTATTCCTACCCACTTTTGCTGTTTGAGCTTCTGGTTTATAAAATTGCCCTCTACAAAAGATCTATTGTGTAGAGTGTAAATATTTAATTTAATCCACATCCACTTAGGTGTTGCTGGTACATATTTCTCATTTATATTTCACCGTGTTTTGTAATGCCACATTCATCTGCCAAAATTCGCTCCATTCAATTGGGGGGGGGGGGAAGCAAAATATTTTTTTGGTATTCTGTAGGTACCAAACATTCAGGTGATCCACTTAATTTTTCCTTTTTATCTTGTTAGTTTAGAATTTTATATGAATTCTTTCACCTCCATAATAGAAAAGGGTATTTTTTCTCTCTCTCTCTCTCCACCCTTCTACTTTCCAACACCTACTTCTTTTAGTTTGAGTTCAAATTCAGGAGATCTTTCAACACTTAGCCAGGCAAGAAATCTGGATGCAGTGTCCAATAGCTAGAAAAGCCTCCTGAAAGTCTAGAACTGCACTGTCTGAGACAGTCACGGCTAGCCAACATCATCACTTATGTTTAAGTTTGTTAGAATTAAATGGGATTTTTTTTAAAAATTCAAGTTCTCAGTCACACCAGGCACATTTCAAGGACTTAGTCACATTTGGTTAGTGGCTCCTGTGTTGGACAGCTCAGCTATGGGACATGTCCAACATCCCTGAGGGCGCTAGTACTCAGAATTCTATGACAGCAACTTTGATTGCTTGATGGACTTTCCAAATGTACCACTCTCCTCTTCCCAGCTTTGAAAACATCTGCTGGTCCAACTCTGGGTGGAGAAACTGTGGGTGATACATAAATGCCAAAGAAACATTCAGACTTCCATCCTGGCTTGCACCTTTGAACTGTCGTGAGAGGTTCAGATAAAGGTGGATCCACCCAGCTGAGGCTCCTCGTGATATTTATTTGTGAAAGACAGAGTTTAAAAATTTGAGGCAAATGTAGTAGATAATCAAATTTCATCCTTAGGCAAACATGTAATTACTCCAACTATCTGCTTACCTTCTAGGAAACAGACTAATATCAACCAATAGGTGAAGAGTCTAGAGAGCAGGAAACTGACCAATAGGTATCAAGTAACTTCAAAAGGTCAATTGAGAATGGTCACATCTCAGAATGACTCTTGTTTTTGTAGCGGATGTGCTTTCTGACAGACAGGGCAACATCTGATCATCTTTGAATCTAGAAAAAATAATTAGCAAGTGAAGTTTCTGGCAAATATGTCTAAACTCACGAGAAGATTTCACTCCATTTGGCATGAGCTCATCAAGTTTACTATTATTAAAATTTTTCATTGATTTTTATCCTCCCTCTGGATTTTTTCATTTGGCTTTTACAGAGGTGGGTGCTATGGTTATTCTAGAATAACTTGATAGATCACTTATACTTTAAATCCCCACATTTTATTAGAACACCTATAAAGTGTTTATTATTTCAATTAATAAACCTATATCCTTTGCAATAATTGCCTTGGGGCAGGAACACAACCTTAAAAACACTTAGTAAGTTATGTTAAATCGTAAAAGCCTCAGCAAATGACAAATGTGTGCTTTAGGCATTAACCATTTTAAATCAGTTTAAAGCAGCTTTCACAAAATATTCTTTCCTACAGAGAGGCCAGCCAAAGAATGATAAACCTGATTAAGACTAGGCAGGGAATTTTATGGTCCATGGTGATAAGGCCCCTGATGGTCGGTCTCAGGTCCCTCTTCTGGGCATGGAAATTGGGAACCTTCCACAGACGTGCCCTAGCAGATCTCCAGGTGATGCCGCAACACAGAGGGAGAGCAGCAGTTGCCAGATAATCAAATCTCAACCCACTTAGGTCCTTCATAGCCCGTGGTTGACACTTAAAATTCTCCTTAGAAATATGGTGATACATGGGAAAAATACAACTAATGTAACTTATAGACTAGAGTTAGTACTATTGTATTATTTTTATAGCAAAGCAAAGAAGGTACTACATCAATGCTAAAGGTGAAAAAAAAGAATATGGGATTTAGTTTTATGAGATATGAATATGATCAAGCGTTTTTTTTGTTTTGTTTTGTTTTTTCCCTGACTTTCTCCATTAATGAGGAAACCTTGGTCATATCACTTAACCAATCCGTGCTCATTTATTTATCTTTCTGAGCACTGGAGAAACAATTGAGTTTGTTTTTAGGATTAAATAAGATAAATGTGCCTGGGCAGGATTTTTTCAAGTAATGCTTTCATAATTTGTTAAACTGCCTTTTGTCTGTTATTTTATTTTTTGAAGTTGAAATAAGTTTACTTAAAAATATATATAGATATATTCTCCTTAGAAGCAAATTGGCATCTTGTCCAAGCCCTCCAAGTCAAGTGCAATTTCAGAGTTTCAGAGATAGGGAAAGAAATCAGATGAGTTTTAATTTAATCTCGTGAGTCCTCCTCTGAAGGTGAGGCAAATGTTAGCCCCGTGAGCTGCCATCGACAACTTCTCCTCAACTCACTGGAGGCTAATCATCACTCCCAGCGCCTCTTTACATGAAAAATAATGAGCTTGGAAAGAGGATCTGAAAAGGCTCTTTGATTTTAATCAGCTACACAGAGTCACTGGTTACAAATAATCCCTCTTTTTGTTGGCATATGATTTTAAAGCAGGGCTTAAACCACTTGCGTAAGAATCACCACATGCTTATGAAAAGCATGTTCCTAGCTGCATCTAAGACCCAGGGAATCAGAAATTTTGGAAGAGCAGTGTCAGGAATCTGCTTTCTAATAAACTCTCTTCCTTGATTCTTACGCAAATTAAAACTTATGATTGAACTGATGGAAGATTAAAAGATTTTACATGCCTGTTAATGATGAAGGAGCAAGGTGAGTCAGAAATCTAAATTTCAACTAAATCTCTGGATGAGAGCAAAGAAAAATTAATGATTAAAAAAATAACTTGGGACAAAAAGCAGTAGAGGTAGAAGAATTTTAAAGCTGTAAGTACTTTTAAAGCATCTCTTTGTGATTATATTCCCTTCCCTCATTTTTCAAGCTAGTTCCAATTTCAAATATCCTGTTCTATTGTTCAAGACCATCAACAAGTTGCTCATCTTCTCTTTAATTCCATTTTCTCATCTATATTGCCACTAATGTTTTTGTAAAGATGTATAAAATGAGATTATATTTGTGAAAGCAGTTTGCAAACTATGAAGTGCTTTACAAACATTATTAAGTCCAAGGAATAGGGAATGATATTATTCTTTCATCGACTAATTCTTTGTCATGTTGGAAAAATCAGTTACTAACTTAATCTTCTCTTCTGTAATTTAGGCCATGTCTTTGTCTTCTGGTTCAGTATGGTTACTGAGCCATACTGTGACACAACGAATTCATTCATTGTTTGTCTTTGCAATTGAGTTAACCAGGTGGTAATTAACACTGATTATGGAGATACTAAGATAAGATGTGCTCCTTAGATTCTTCATAAGTATAGATACAATTTAAATCACGCATCTCTTTCACTGTTGTCTCACCATGTGCTTCTTTTCTGTTGTTCATTTAGAAGTATCTAGTTAGCTTTTTTAATAGTTAATACACTTATAAGAATCAAAAACCAAAGAGTATAATAATTATAACATAAATTCTCTTTACTTATCCATCCTGTTCCCATCTACCCTTCATACACACCATTGTTAGTCATTTCTTGTATATATGTCCAGAGATTTTATTTTATGTGTAAGCAAGCAGAAAAATAGATCCATTTTTTTTAAACGTGAGGGTAGCATGTGATAGACACTATTCTGCCTCTTGTTTTCTTCACTTAACAATATATCTTGGAGATGTTTCCATAAAAGATTTTCCCCTATCTTTTTTATAGCTGCAGTGAATTCCATTGTATGGCTGGGCCATAATTCATTTAACCAGTCTTATACTGATGAATGTTTAGGTAGATTCCAATATTTTGTAGTATATATAATGTTGTAGTGAATAAACTTAAACATTCATTATTTCCCATTTGTGCAAGTGTATCTGACGATAAATTCCATATGGCTTATTTTCTAGCCTCTGAATGTTTTGGTTGATTTTTTGGTACTCTTCCCAAATTCTACACATCTTTCTTCAATTAAAGAAACCAAAATTGTACACAATACCGCCTTATGCTGAATCTAGCAGGATTGCTTTTTTCTCTTTTGTTCTTGCAAATCAGATGTGCCAGAGCTGTAAACTAGTTTTTTAAAATGACCTAACAACTGTTCTAAAAATAGTTTTATTTTCTAAAAATGACCTAATATTGCTAAAGGATATAAAATATTGAGAACCATGATTTCCTGTTATATTGTTACATGAAAAAACTTGTAGGCTTCATTTTCTCTTTTATACATGTTCTGTGTTTTGATTCTCATCTTTTTTTTTTAGGTACCGGGGGCCAGGGATTGAAACTGGGACCTTGTATATGGGAAGCCGGTGCTCAACCACAGAGCCACATTGGCTTCCCTGAGGTGTTTTTTTTATTGTTTGTTTTGCTTGTTGTTTTGTTTTTGTTTTTTATTTTTTTATTTTATTTATTTATTTATTTATTCATTTATCCCCCCCTTGCTGCTTGTGCTCGCTGGGTCAGCCAACCACACCGTGCGGGCGGGCCCGCCCCCACCAGGAGGCCCCGAGAACCGAACCCGGGGCCCCCCACATGGCAAACGGGAGCCCCACTGATTGAGCCACAGCCGCTTCCCTGTTTTTGTTTTTTCAAAAGGCACCAGAAACTGAACCCAGGATCTCCTATGTGGGAGGTGGGAGTTCAACTGCTTGAGCCACATCCGCTCCCTGGTTCTCATCTTGATGGAGGTTGATTAAGGCCGAGGCTGCCCAAATATTCAACAACACAAGAAACTACAAACAAGGGGTGGAATGGGAAAGCATTATTTTAACAGTCAAATAAGCATGACAACTGCTCTCCAGTTCATTGAACTTGCTCAAGACAACTAACAAAAGGATGATGATGGACAACACCTATCCAAAAAAACAGAGTATCTATAAATGCAAGCAAGATCTAAGCCCTCTCTCAATCATAAACAGAGTAGGCATCACCATCCCCAAATCTTCAAGATTGGGAAATGAACAATGGATTAAAGCAGATATTATTATTCTAATATTCTTGCAATGGAAACACTTGTATTATTAATGTGAAGGCAGTGGCCCCCGGAGGTTCTGGGAGGAGAGAGAGGGAAGAATAGATGTAATATGGGGGCATTTTTGGGACATTGGATTTGTACTGCATGACATTGCATTGATGAGTACAGGCCATTGTATATTTTGTCAAAACTTTTAAAATTGTGTGGGGCAACATGTAAACTATAATGTAAACTATAGACCATGGTTGGTAGCAATGCTTCAATATGTGGTCATCAATTGTAACAAATGTACCACATTAATGAAAGATGTTAATGTGGGGAAGTGTGGGAGGGGAAGGGGTTGGAGTATATGGGAATCCCCTATATTTTTGATGTAACATTTACGTAATCTAAAGTTAAAAAAAAAAAAAAAAAAAAAAAAAGTGTGACAGCTAAATATCCTGATTTAAAATATTTCATCTCATTTTCTGATCATATGTCTCAGTTTCATCCTTAAAAGATAAAACCACTATATAAATATGGGGTATCTTTGGCCCAGGAATTTGATAGCATTTACAGGAATTTGAGAATTTCCAGTGATCCTTAATGCTGATTATTGCCCAATGGTCCAGTGACTTAGAGGGGGAGTGGCTGTGGCTCAAGCAATTGGGTACCCGCTTCCCAAATGGAAGGTCCAAGGTTCCATTCACGGTGCCTCCTAAAGAAGACGAGCAAGACAATGAGCAGACAGGCAAGGGATCCATCTCAAGGGGGATAAGAAAAGCAACAAAAACAAACGTGACTGAGAGGAAGGGGGAAATTACCAACTCGAAGCAGAGTTTGAGGTGTTTATTAAGCATACACAAGTCAATTGGCACTGGATTAGCCTCTGGTAAGCAGTGGAACTCAAATAATGGAATTTCACAAATAACCTCCAAAGTTTACTCTAATTGTCTCACCATGATTTTCTCCATGTCTTAACTGTCACTTTCTATCATCTCCTTACTCTTCCACCTCCTTTTGCCAGAGGCATTCAAGCAGGGGTAAAATGGATTGTTTCTTAGCTGCTTTTTCATCTCCTCAAGGTAATGGTTAAAAAGAGGGTCATCAGTTTGAGGAGCTGAGTCAGAGGTCTTGGATAACATATAGATGGATGGCTGAGAGCTGGTTTTGATTTCAATCAGACACCTTTGAACTTATATGAGAATCGACACCCATGTCACAGCTGAGCAATAGAAAACAACAGAACTCAGGATCGAACACCCACAACATTTTTATAAAGAATTAAGCAAATTGGCAGACAGATGAGGCATCGGGTAGAAGGCCATTCTCCACCTATTCTGGAAGGCCAGACACCTTTCGAACTGCCGGCATCCTTTGTCACTGGAAGTTCAACCTCCCAGATATTGAAAGCTTCAACCTTACTCTATCTAGAGCAGCAGCCAAGAGCAAAAGATTAAAAGTAACCACTACAGGAATAACTTCTCTTTGCAAGGATAGGTTATTGCCCCATACTTTAGTCTTTACAACTTCCAACTGTTAAAATCTTTTTTTATTTGGCAATCTTGTGGTATTCAAGAATCATTTATCCTCACCAAATATGTCAGCCCTTGAAACATTTGCCTTATAGTTTATCTTTATTTTGCTCTATGCACTTCAGTGTAAATAATTTCCATCAGATTTGAAAAGTTGCATATAAAGTCAGATCTCAATGATTCAAGAAACAGTTATGCATTTTTAAATTACTTGTACCAAATATTTGATTCTCCCACAGCCCCCTAAACACTTTTTTAGTTACACATCCATCAGGACCTGTGATAAAATGCCACAACACCATTGTTACATCTAACAAAAATCGTCAAGGTGAGCTTTAATTCCATATTTTTTCCTGTCTACATAATTGAGGGTGCAGACACCAGCAAGATATAGGTGACAAGTCTGGGTCTCTGAAAAGGCCTGAAGCGAATCTGGTGATTCTAAGATGAGTAATATCTGAAGGCATGATGGAGGGGTTCGTCACCTTGTCTGATCTATAACCCATCCCAGAAAGGTGGCAAACACAGTTTATTATAGTAGATCTGGAAACAACTCAAGCTTTCAGCAGCCTTCATCATGTAAACTGATACAGGGGATTTAAAAGTAGATGCTACAGGGGGCGGATGTGGCTCAAATGGTTGGATGTGGCTCAAATGGTTGGGCGTCCGTCTGCCATATGGAGGGACCTGGGTTCAATCCTCGGGACCTCCCGGTAAAATAAAAAAAAATAAAATAAAATAAAAGTGGATGCTAGAATATCTTTCTGGACTGCTGGACCCAGAACTCTTTTTAGCACAAAATAGTACAGACATCATCAAAAGTCCTGTAGGGCAGGCATCCAGGAGCTGCTTTGAATTCTGCTGGCAGCACTTTTAAGGAGGGATGCCAGAAAATGTGATCATGGGCATGTCCCAAGGCTTGTCCTCCTCATTGATGGCTTCTAATGCTCTAATCTTCTCCTTTGCCAGGCCGCTGCTTCCTGTTTCTTTGTATGTTTTGTTGAAACCTGGACATTTTGATATTTTAGTGTGTTATTGCTGGAATTTACACTCTGGGGCATCTGTTCTTTAAGATTGTATCCAGATAGTTTTATGAAAAAGCTATCTGGATATGATCTTTTTTCTGTTGTTTAAGATTTATTTTATTTATTTTATTCCACCACCCACTCCATCCCCCCACCCCCGTTTTGCGCTCGGTGTCTGCTCTCTGTGTCTGCCTGTCTTCTCTTAGGTGGCTCTGGGAACCGATCCTGGGACCCTCTGGATTGGGAGAGAGGTGCTCAATCTCTTGAACCACCTCAGCTCCCTGGTCTGCTGTGTCTCTTATTGTTTCTCCTCTGTCTCTTTTTTTGTTGTGTCATCTTGCTGGGCCAGCTCTCCACCCAGGCCAGCTTACCTTTCACCAGGAGGCCCCAAGAATTGAACCCTGGACCTCGCATATGGTAGATGGGAGCTCAATTGCTTGAGCCACATCCATTTCCCTGGATACAATCTTAAAGACCCTAGGAATCCCCCTGTTTACACAGATACAAATGTCCTCTCTTCTTCAGGGAGACATTTTCCTCCTGATCCCAGGCACTGAATGTTTGTCCTATAACCAGCAATTCCTTGCTGCAGGCAGCCACAACTTGACTAGTCTCCCATAGCGTTCTGTAAGAGAGCTCTGTGAGCTCCCTTGTAACATGCAGGGCAAAGTTCTGGGATGGCAAGCTTGTGATGAATGACCCAATTCAGTGCCTCAGGCTGCCACCAGACAGACGGGCCAAACTTATATGCTCTCAGTATGTGCAAGAGGGTTCCTCTGCTCTTGCTTTCTCTGGAACTGGTCCTGTCCTGGGAATGCGGGCTGGCTCGGCACCAAGCCAGTGAGGGGATGGCGGAGTTTTTCAGTTTGTTTTTTTTTTTTTAATTATAGAAGTTGTAGGTTTGCCAAAAAATCATGCAGAAAATACAGAGTTCTCATATATTCTCCCCACTAATGCAGTTTTCTCTATTATTAACAGTTTGCATTAGTGTGGTAACTTTGTTACAATTGATGAAAGAATATTATTATAATTATCTATATATATGTATTATTAGAGAAGTTGTGGGTTTACAGAAAAATCATGCATGAAATACAGAGTTCCCATATACCACACTATACCACCTTGCATTAGTGTGGTATATTTGTTACAATTCATGAAAGAACTTTTTTTTTTCTTTTTCTTTTTTTTTTTTTTTGAAGTACAGGGGATTGAACCTGGGAACTTGTACATGGGAAGCAGGTGCTAAACCACTGAGTGACATCCACTCCCCAAGAACATTTTAATAATTGTACTATTAACTATAGTCCATCATTTACAATAGGGTAAATGTTTGAGTTCTACAATCCTGTATTTTTTTCAAATTTATACTCTAGTAACATAAATACAACCTAAAATTTCCCCTTTTAACCATATTCAAATATATAATTCAGTGGTTTTAATTGCATTCATAAGGCTGTGCCACCATAACCATCTGTTACCAAAACTTTTCCATCAACTGAAACAGAAACTCTGTACCTATCAATCATTAATTCTACATTCCCTACCCCCACAGAGGTCCCTGGTAAACTGTATTCCAGTTTCTGACTCTATGAATTTGCTTATTTTAATTACTTCATATCAGTGAAATCATACAATATTTGTCCTTCTGTGACTGGCTTATTTAATTTAATATGATGTCTTCAAGGTTCATCTTTATACATTATATGTCCTCAAACCATAGATTTATCATTACCTTTTATGTATTTGCATTTTAGAATCTGTAAGAACTAATAAATGGAGTTACATACCCAAAAATACAATACAATAGGGCTGGCATTTATAACTACCCACATGGTTACTTTTACTGCAGATATTTATTTATTTATTTATTTATTTATTTATTTATTTATTTATTTAGGTCTTAATTTTTTAATGCTACTTTGAGCCACTGCTGGTGTCCTTTCCTTTCAGTCTGAAGAATCCCCTTTAGCATTGCTCCTAGAGCAGTTATAGTGGTGATGAACTTCTTCAGCTTTTGTTTATCAGGAAATGTCTTAATCTCTCCCTCACCTTTTTTTGTTGTTGTTGTTGTTGTTTGTTTTTTGTTTTTTGAGGGACCAGGGACAGGGGCTTGAACCCAGGACTTGGACCTCGTATGTGGGAAGCTAGTGCTCAACCACTGAGCCACATCATCTCCCCTGAGTTGGTTTTTTCATTTGTTTTGCTTATTGTTTGTTTTTGTTTTTGGGGGGGCACCAGGAATCAAACCCAGGACCTCCCATGTGGGTGCTCGACTACTTGAGCCATATCCATTCCCCAATTTTTTTTTTTTTTTTTTCTTTTAGAAGGTACTGGGCATAGAGCCTAGGACCTTATACATGGGAAGCAGGTGCTCAACCATTGAGCTACATCCCATTGCCCTCCCTCATTTTTTTTTTTTTAGAATTCATTTACATATTTTTATTTGAAAATGTTTATATTAGTACAGTGAAACTAAATTTTAGTGACACTGGATTATCATTAGTTTATTATAAACGAGAGACATGGAAATTATCTACATGATGGAAGATTTCAGAACTTTGGTGGAATAGGCAGCTTCACACGATGCCATTTCAATAGGGGTCTCGTTCAGTCTACGTACTTCCCAAGAATGTCACCATCTCTAAATAAGAAATAATCCTTAGCATCTAGAACTACTTCGGAGCCTCTGTATTCTGGGAGAAGAAATTTATCTCCAACTTTCACACTAACTGGTTGAATATCTCCATCCTTTCCTTTTGATCCTGATCCAACAGTTACTATTGCTGCCTGCAATTCTTTTCCTTGAGATTTTTTCTGGAATCATAATGCCTCCTTTGGTTATAGTTTCGGCTGTACTCCTTTCATCCAAGACTCCGTTAAAGAGGGGAAGAAACTTTCCCAAGGTCTCCTGCCACAGCTCTGGTTGCCGTAACTCACACTCTGCAATAGTGTCACCACCGCCCCACGACCTGCAGTCTGACCTTGGGATACAAGAACGTGGGACCCTCATTTTTGAAAGACAGTCTCACTGTATATAAAATCCTTGGTTAGAAATTTTTTTTTAAATAAATCAATTTTATTGATACACATTAATAAAGCTTACAATCCATCCAAAGCGTGCAATCAATAGTATTTGGTATCAACACATAGTTGTGCATTTATCACTTCAGTCGTTATCAGAACATTTTCATTATTTCAATACTACTAATAACAAACAAAAAACAGACCAAAAAACCCACACAAACAAGAAAATTCCTCACTTCTCAATCTCTCTGTGTTTTCCCTGCTGTACATAGCTCCTATTTCTGGCTGTTCTTGGACAATTATTTATTTATTCAGCAGTTTTATTGAGAAATATTTACATACCATACAAACTATCCAAACTGTACCATCAATGGCTTTTAATATAATCACAATGTTGTGCATTCATCACCACAAAAAATTTTAGAACAATTTTTTACTCCAAAAAGAAAAACTCCACACTCCTTAGCATTCCTTCTCCAGCCCTACATAACCATTAATTTAATTTCATCTTTATAAATTGATTTATACTTACATTTTATATAAATAGAATCATATAATATGTTACACACTATATTTAGTCATAGTAGTGCATTCATACAGTATTTGTCCTTTTGTGTCTGGCTTGCTTCACCCAACATAATGTCCTCCAGAGTCATCCATGTTATCATATGTTTTATGACTTCATTTCTTCTTACAGCTGCATAATATTCCATTCTGTGAATACATCACAGTTTGTTTATCCATTCCTCAGTTGATGGATACCTGGGATGTTTCCAACTTTTGGCAATTGTGAATAATGCCACTATGAACATTGGTGTGCAGATGTCTGTTCATGTCTCTGCTCTCAGTTCTTCTGGGTATATACCCAGTAGTGGTATTATAGGGTCATGTGGCAAATATATATTCAATTTCTTTAAGAACTGCCAAACAGTCCTCCACAGTAGCTGTACCATTCTGCATTCCCACCAACAGTGAATAAGTGTTCCTATCTAATCAATCCTCTCCACCACCTGTAGTTCAGTCTTTCCCCCCCTACCCTGAGATGGCTCCCTTGTCTGTTTTCTCATTGTTTTTGCTTGTTGTTTACGCTTGATGTCTGTTCCTTGTTTGCGGGTATTTTTGCTCCAGTTTTTTTTTTTTTTTTTTTTTTTTCTTTTAGAGGCACTGTGAATTAAACCTGGGACCTCCCATGTGGGAGGAGGCCCTCAACTGCTTGAGCTACATCCCATACCTCATTGTCTTTTTAATAATGACCGTTCTGATAGGTGTGAAATGATATCTCATTTCATTGTAGTTTTGATTTGCATTGCCCTAATCATTAGTGATGTTGAGCGTTTCTTTCATGTGTTTTTTGCCCTTTGTATTTCTTCTTTATAAAAATGTCTATTCAAATCTTTTGCCCATTTTTCAATTGGGTCGTTTGTCTTTTTATTTTTGAGTTGTAATATCTCTTTATATATCATGGCTATTAAACCCTTATCAAACATGTGATTTCCAAATATTTCCTCTCATTGAGTTGGCTGCCTTTTCACCCTTTTGACAAAGTCCTGTGACGTGCAAAAGTGTTTAATTTTGAGGAGGTCCCGTTTATCTATTTTTTCTTTTGTTAAGCGTGCTTTGGGTGTAAGGGCAAAGAAACCACCACCTCTCACAGGTTTTTAAGATGTTTCCCTACATTTTCTTCTAGTAGTTTTATGGTCCTGACTTTTATATTTAGGTCTTTGATCCATTTTGAGTTGATTCTTATATAGGGAGTGAGATAGGAGTCCTCTTTCATTGTCTTGGTTATAGATATACAGTTCTCCAGCACCATTTGTTGAAGAGACAATTTTGTCCCATTAACATGGACTTGACAGGTTTTTCAAAAGCCAGTTGGCTGTAGAGGTGATGGTTTATTTCTGGACTTGAATTCTATTCCATTGATTGATGTATCTATCTTTATGCCAGTACCATGCTGTTTTGGCCACTATAGCTTTGTAATATGTTTCAAGGTCAAGCAGTGAAATTCTTCCCACACAGCTCTTCTTTTTCAGAATGCTTTTGGGGTGCTGAGGTTGCTCAGGTGATTGAATGCCTCTCTTCCACATGGGAGGTCCCGGGTTCAGTTCCCAGTGTCTCCTAAAGAGAAGATGAGCAGACACAGAGAGCACACAGCAAATGGACACAGAGAGTGGACGACTGCAAACAACAAGGAGGGGGATAAATAAATAAAATAAATCTTTAAAAAAAAATAGAATGCGTTTGGCTATTCAGGGACACTTTTCCTTTCAAATGAATTTGGTGATTGCCTTTTCTGTTTCTGTAAAGTAGGCTGTCGGAATTTTTATTTGTATTGCATTGAATCTATAAATCAGTTTGGGTAGGACTGATGTCTTCATGATATTTAGTCTTCCAATCCATGAACATGGAATGTCTTTCCATTTGTTTAGGTCTTCATTGATTTCTTTTAGCATTGTTTTGTTGTTTTCTGCATAGGTCCTCTTCTTCTTTGGTTGAATTGATTCCTAGGTAATTGAGTCTTTTTGTTGCTATGGTACATGGAATTTTTCCCCTATTTCCTCCTCAGATTGTTGAATACTAGTGTACAAAAATATTACTGATTTTTGCGTGTGGATCTTGTATCCTGCTACTTGCTGCACTCTCTGTTGTAGACATTTCAGAATTTTCTAAATATAATATCATGTCATCTGCAAATAGTGAGAGTTTTACTTCCTCTTTTCTTATTTGGATGCTTTTAATTCTTTTTTCTTGTTTAATCACTCTAGCTAGAACTTCTAGTACAATGTTGAATAATAATGGTGACAGTGGGCATACTTGTCTTGTTCCTGATCTTAGAGGGAAAGCTTTCGATCTTTCCCCATTGAGTATGATGGTGTCTGTGGGTTTCTCATATATGCCTTTTATCATATTGAGGAATTTTCCTTGTATCTTATCTTTTGAAGTGTTTTTTATCAAGAAAGGGTGCTGGATTTTGTTGAATGCTTTTTCTGCATCGATTGAGATGATCATGTGTTTTTTTCTTCTTCAATTTGTTAATATGGTATATTACATTGGTTGATTTTCTTAGGTTGAACTAGGCTTGCACACCAGGAATAAATCCCACATGGTCGTGATGTATAAGTCTTTTTATAAGCTCTTGGATTCTATTTGCCAGTATTTTGTTGAGAAATTTTGCATCTAGGTTGATTAGAGAGATTGGTCTGTAATTTCCTTTCTTTTAGTGTCTTTATCTGGTTCTGGTATTAGGGTGATGTTGACTTCATAAAATGTATTGGGTAATTTTCCATCCTCTTCAATTTTTCGGAAGAGTTTAAACAGGATTGGTGTTAATTTTTTTCTCAAAATGCTTGGTAGACTTCACCTGTGACGCCATCCTGGATTTTCCTTTGTTGGGAGATATTTGATGCCTGATTCAAACTCTTTAAATGTGATTGGTTTGTTAAGTTCTTGTATTTCTTGTAGCATCAGTGTAAGTTGTTTGTGCATTTCTAGGAATTTGTCCATTTTATCTAGGTTGCCTAGTTTGTTGGCATTTAGTTTCACATAATATACTCTTTTTTTAAAAAACAATTTATTGAAGTATATCATTCATAGATGAACATACCTAAACTGTAAGTGTTCAGCAAACATTGTGATCTTACAAAACAAACATGCATAACCTCATACAGGGCTCCCACACATCACCCCCCCACAAACATCCCACATTGTTGTGAAACATCTGTTAACAAATCATGAAAGAGCATCATCAAAGTATTACTACTAACTATAGTCCGTATCTTCCTCCCCTATACATTAAAGTATTTGTTTACTTTTATCCATTTTTACCCCCCCCCCCATTTTTGCTGTTTCTGTGTCCATTTGCTGGGCAACTCTGTGTCCATTTCCTGCCCTCTCTTCCCATCCTTTTCCTCCTGTCTTCACTGGGACTCGATCCACGGAATCTCCCATGTGGGAGAGAGGCATCCTACAACCTGCGCCACCTTAGTTCCTGTTTTTTCAGTGTGTCTCGTATTGGCTCTCCCTTGTGTCACTCTCCTGTTACATCATCATCTTGCTGTGTGGCTCGCGGTGCCTAGCAGCGCACCCACGCATGGGGCCTGGTGGCTCACCCACTCGCCGGGCCTGACGGTGCTCCTGCTCGCGGGCCTGGTGGCCCATGTGCCTTCTATATTTTTCTTTTTTTTAATTTTTACCAGGAGGTCCCGGGGATCGAACCCAGGTCCCTCCGTATGCGAGACGGACGCCTAACCACCCGAGCCACATCCGTCCCCCTGCTATATCTCTTAAGGTTGACCAAAGATACACAAAGTTACAGTCTTTTCCCATACAGGATGGCCATATAATAAATCAGGCTTAGTTTATCACCAGCATTCTAAAAACCAGACCTAAGGAGAAAAACTAGGTCTGGTGACATATGCATGGTTTCTAATATAGCGAATGTTTAGCCTACCCTGATTATCACAAAATCAGGACAGCGAGAATATTTGTTGTTTTGGTTTTTTAAAAATGTATGCCCTCCTCCCCATTGTTTTGAGCTTGCTATCTTCTCTCTGTGTCCGTTCACTGTGTGTTCTTCTGTTTCTACTTGTCTTCTCCCCAGGAAGCACTGGGAACTGATCTTGGGACTTTCTGGAGCGGACAGAAGCTGCTCAATCTCTTGCACCACCTCAGCAGCTTGGTCTGCTGTGTCTCTCATTGTCTTTCTTCTGTGTGTCTTTTTGTTGTGTCATCTTGCTGCACCATCTCTCCACGTGGACCAGCAATCCGTGCAGGCCGGCACACCTGTTCAGGACAGCACTCCACGTGGGCCAGCTCGCCACATGGGCCAGCTTGCTTTTCACCAGGAGGCCCCGGGAATCGAACCCTGGTCCTCCCATATGGTAGACAGGAGTCCAATTGTTTGAGCCACATCTGCTTCCCCACATAATATCCTATTCGTTCTTTTTATTTCTGTGGGGGGCGGATGTGGCTCAAATGGTTGGGCGTCCATCTCCCATATGTAGGGACCTGGTTCAATCCCCGGGACCTCCCGGTAAGAAATAAAAACAAAACAAAACAAAAAGTTTCTGTAGGATCAGTTGTAACGTCCCCCCTTTCATTTCTGATCGTATTTATTTGCATCTTCTCTCTTTTTTTGTTAGTCTCTCTTTTTTTGTTAGTCTAGCTAGGGGTTGGTGAATTTTATTGATCTTCTCAAAGAATCAACTTTTGGTTTTGTTGATTTTCTCTATTGTTTTTTGTTGTTGTTGTTGTTTTCTCAATTTCGTTTATTTCTGCCCTAATCTTTATTATTTCTTTCCTTCTGCTTGCTTTGGGATAGTTTTGCTGTTCTTTTTCTAGTTCCTCCAGTTGTTAAGTCTTTGATATTAGCTTTTCATCTATTTTTAAAATTTTATTTTGTACATTTAATAATTGAAAATATAAACAATTAACAACTAAAAAGTAAACACAGATGAATAAATGCATACATTTCTCAATTAAATGTACTGGATACATATAAAAATTTTTTTGAATCAAACAATATGTTACACAATATATTTGGTTCATAGTATTTGTTCTTTTGTGTCTGGCTTACTGTGCTCAATGTAATGTCCTTCAGGTTCATCCATGGTTAGGGCTATAAATTTCCCTCTCAAGACTGCCTTCATTGTATACTATAAGTTTTGATAAGTCGTGTTCTCATTTTCATTTGTCTCAATATATTTACTGATTTCACTTGCAATTTCTTCTTTGACCCACTGATTATTTAGGAGTGTGTTGTTCAGCCTCCAAACATTTGAGAATTTACCTTTTTTCTGTCTATTACTGATTTCCAGTTTGTTCCATTATGATCTGAGAAGGTGCTTTGTATAATTTCAATCTTTTTATATTTATTGAGAGCTGCATTGTGACCTAACATGTGTTCTATCCTGGAGAAAGATCCATGGGCACTTGAGAAGAATGTATAACTCGCTGAGTTTATGTGCAGTGTTCTGTATATGTCTGTTCAGTCTAACTCATTTATCATATTGTTCAAGTTCTCTGTTTCCTTGTTGATCTTCTGTCTAGTTGTTCTATCTAATGATATGAGTGGGGTGTTGAAGACGCCAACGATTATTGTAGAGATGTCTATTGCTCCCTTCAGTTTTGCCAGAGTCTGCCTCATGTATTTTGGAGCACCCTGATTAGGTGCATAGATATTTATGACTTTTACTTCTTCCTGGTGAATTTCCCCTTTATTAATATATAATGGCCTTCTGTATCTCTTATAATTTTTGGATTTAAAGTCTGTTTTGTCTGGGGTACAGATGTGGCTCAAATGGTTGGGCATTCGTCTCCCATATGGAGGGACCCGGGTTTGATCCCCGGGACCTCCTGGTAGGAAAAAAAAAAAAAAAGTCTGTTTGGTCTGCTATTAGTATAGTTTCCCCTGCTCTTTTTTGGTTACTATTTGCATGGAGCATTTTTTTCCAACCTCTCACTTTCAGACAGTTTGTATCCTTGGGTCTAAGGTGAGTCTCTTCTAAGCAGCATATGGATGGCTCATGTTTTCTGTTTTGTTTTCTTTTTAAAAGATTAATTTATTTATCCTCCCCCCACCACTTGTGTTCGCTGTCTGCTCTCTGTGTCCATTTACTGTGTGTTCTTCTGTATCTGCTTGTCTTCTCTTCTCGTCTTCTCTTTAGGAGGCACCGGGAACTGATCCTGGGACCTTCCAACATAGAAGAGAGGCACTCAATCACTTGAGCCACCCCAGCTTCCTGGTTTGTTGTGTCTCTCACTGTCTCTCTTCTGTGTCTCTTTTTTGTTGCATCATCTTGTTGTGCTAGCTCTCTGCACGGGCCAGCTTTCCCCGGGGGCCAGCTCACTTTCACCAGGAGGCCCCAGAAATACCCAGAACCCTCCATATGGTAGATAGGAGCCCAATCGCTTGAGCCACATCCACTTCTTTCATGTTTTTTTAATCCATTCTGTCAGCCTATATCTTTTTTTCCTCCCCCATCCTTGTTGTTTTTGCACTCGCTGTCTGCTCTCCGTGTCTATTCACTATGTGTTCTTTCCGTATCTGCTTTTCTTTTTCTTCTCTTCTTTCTTTTTAGGAGGCACTGGGAAATGATCCCAGGACCTCTGTTGTAGGAGTGTGGCACTCAATTGCTTGAGCCACCTCAGCTCCCTGGTATGCTGCATCTCTTACTGTCTCTCCTTTGCATCTCCCTTTGTTGTGTCATCTTGCTGTACCAGCTGTCCAAGACGCATTCCGCCAGCTCTCTTGTGTGGGCTGTCACATCTCCATGGCACAGGCTGCCACCTCTCTGCGGCGCAGGCCAGCTTGCCTTCATCAGGAGGCCCCGGGAATAGAACCCGGGACCTCCCGTATGATGGATGGGAGCCCAATCTCTTGAGTCACATTCACTTCCCAGCCTATATCTTTTGATTGGGGAGTTTAATCCATTCATATTCAATGATATTTCTGTAAATGCATTATTTACTTTCATCACTTTATTCTTTAGTTTTCATATGTCATATCTCATTTTTGTCTCTTTTTACTCTTTTGGTTATCCTTTCTGCTATTCTTTCTTCTATACTTTCCTCCAAGCTTCTCTCTCCTGTTTTTTTCTTTCAAGCTCTAAGGATTTTGTTAATATTTTCTGCAAAGATGGATTCTTTTTTATGAACTCTCTTAGCTTCTGTTCGTGAGTATTTTAAACTTACCTTCATATTGAAGGAAAATTTTGCTTGATAAAGGATTCTCAGTGGCAGTTCTTTTCTTTCAGTATCCTAATTGTATCATGCCACTATCTTCTTACCTCCATGGTTTCTTTCTTTTTTTTTTGTCATGGTTTTGTTTGTTTTGTTTTTTTCACTGGGAGGTCCCGGGGATCGAACCCAGGTCCCTCCATATGGAAGATGGATGCCCAACCATTTGAGCCACATCCATCCCCACCTCCATGGTTTCTAATGAGAAATTTGCAATAAGTCTTATTGGGCATCCCTTGTATGTAATAGTTTTCTTCTCCCTTGCTACTCAGAATTTTCTCTTTATCTTTGATGTTGGCATTCTGAGTAGTATGTGTCTTGGTGTAGCTCTTCAGATTTATTCTGATTGGGGTATGCTGCGCTTTTTAGACATGTAGGTTCATTTCTTTCATGAAAGTAGGGATATTTTCACCTATTATTTCCTCAAATACTCTTTCTCTTCTTTTCTCCTTCTGGAACTCCCATGACACATATGCTATTGTGTTTCATGTTATCATTCAAGTCCCTGAGCCCCTGCTCAATTTGTTCCTTTCTATTATTTCTTTGCTCTTTCTTCAATTTCAGCTGTTCTGTCTTCAGGATCACTTATTCTTTCTTCTATCATTTTTTTTTTCTGTTTTGTTCTTTGTTGTTTTTTTTAACTTTATTTTGTACATTTATTAATTGAAAATATAAACAATTAAAAACTAAAAAGTAAACACAGATAAATAAATATATACATTTCTCAATTAAATGTACTGGATACATATAAAAAAATTTTTGACTCAATATGTTACACAATGTATTTCTTCTATCATTTTGAGTCTGCTGTTGTATGCCTCTAATGTGCTTTTTTTTTTTTTTTTTTAAGATTTATTTATTTCCCTCCCCTCATTGTTTTGTGCTCACTGTCTGCGCTCTGCATCTGCTTATCTTCTCTTTAGTAGGCACTGGGAACTGATCCTGGGACATTCCAGAGTGGAGAGAGGCTGCTCAATCTCTTGTGCCACCTCAGCTCCCTGGTCTGCTGTGTCTTTTATTGTCTCTCTTCTGTGTCTCTTTTTGTTGCGTTGTCTTGCTGCACCAGCTCTCCATGTGGGCCAGCACTCTTACACAGGCCAGCACACCATGTGGGCCAGCACTCTACATGGGCTAGCACTCCCCGTGGGCCACCTCTCTGCTCGGGCCAGCTCACCACACAGGCCAGTTTGCTTTTCACCAGGAGGCCCTGGGAAATGAACCCTGGATATTCTATATGGTAGACAGGAGCCCAATTGCTTGAGCCACATGTGTTTCCCTCTAATGTGCTTTTTTTTTTTTTTTTTTTTTTCATTAAAGATTTTATTTATTTATTCATTTATCCCCCCCTTCCTGCCCGTGCTCGCCAGGTCAGCCAACCACGCCGTGCGGGCAGGTCCGCCCTCACCAGGAGGTCCCGGGAACCAAACCCGGGGCCTCCCACATGGTAAACGGGAGCCCCACTGATTGAGCCACAGCCGCTTCCCCCTCTAATGTGCTTTTGATCTCACCATCATGTCCTTCCTTCCCATGAGCTCTGTTACTTTTCTCTTCAGGTTTTCAAATTCTTCTTTGTGCTTGCTTAATGTCTCTTGATGTTGTTTATCTCTTTAGCCATATTGTGTTTCAAATAATTTGATTTTGGAAATTTGTGTGTATCTCGTTAATTAGTTTTCTCAAATCCAGCATCTCTTCTGGTGCTTTGATATATTCCTTTATTTGGGCCAGTTCTTCCATTTTCTTAGTATGGCTTGTGATTTTTTTTATTACTATCTAGATACCTGATTAGGATGGTGAGTTTACTCAGATGTTCAACTTATCTCTTTTTCATAGGGATTTAGTGGTGGGTGGCTGTGTGTTATTGCTGTTCTTTGATTCTTGGTTCACCCTGTTTTGGGTCTTTAGGATTGTACCTGTTAGTAGCTCAAATCTAGGCTCTGAACCCAATAATGGGTTGCAGACCCACTTCCCAGGGCCTTCGGGAGGGAGGCTATAAAAGCCGGGAAAAGCTTCTCTTACATATTAGCTTTTAATTTCCTCACGTGCACATCCTTGGCCTGCCAGCAGATGGTGCTCTTTGGCAGCTCTCTCAGTTCAATGTCTGGTCCAAGTGTGTGTGCTGCAACACAGACTGGATCAATGTGATATAGATTCCTGCCTGGAGGCCAAGAGCCTCGTCTTTCAAACTTTCTCAGAGGCAGTTCTCCAACCTTTGCTGGCAACTCCCTCCCTTTTCCTGGGTAAGAAATAATTCCAGTACACTCTGTGTCCTCAACAACCAGTCCCAGTCAGTAGAGAGGGAGATTGAGAGGGTAGGGTCTCTTTAGTCTTGAGATGGCTCCCAAGGCAAAGAATGACGAACCCCCACCCAGCCTGGAAGGGCTTGTGGGACATAGCAGACCAAATGTGTGGATCAAAAGCTGAGTCAGCCCTAGGCTGTGTCCCGCTCTCTGTGCTTTCCTGGGGAGGTGGATCCCTAGGGTCCCCTTTGTCTGTAGCCGCTGGCCCTGAGGCCTGAGAATTCAAAAGTTTCTGTAGTGTGGGGGCATTTGCTGGCAGTAGCACTGTTGCTTTTAACTCACAGTTTTGCCATCATGATTCTTTTCCTTTGTACTTCTCTCTTCTGGTCAGCGTCCAACCTTCCCCTGGTATCCTAAACCCTAGAAGATTTTTTTCCAGGCCATTTTTGCCTGTCTTCTAGCTATTTTTCTGGTGGAGAAGAGAGTCCCATGTCTTTCTAGTCCATCATCTTCCCAGAAATCGGAAATTGTTTCTTTCAGTACTTTATATCTGTCATCCCACTGTCTTCTTGACTCCATCATTTCTGATGAGAGATCAGCACTTCACCTTATTGGACTCCCTTGTACATAACACATTGTTTTTCTCTTTCAGCTTTCAGAACTTTCTTCTTGTTCTTGGCATTTGATGGTTTGATTACTATGTATTGGGGCATGGTTCTCTTTGAGTTTATCCTGTTTGAGGTTCATTAAGCTTCTTGAATGTCTATATTCATGTCTTTCATTAAATTTGGGGAGTTTTTTGCCATTATTTCTTTGAATTTCCTTCTGCCGCTTTCTTTCTTCTCATTCTGGGACTCCCATAATACGTCAATTGGAATGACTGATGGTGTCCCACGGGTCTCTTAGGCTTTCTTAATTTTTTTTTTTTTCATTCTTTCTCCTATTTCTCAGCCTGAATGATTTCCATTTTATTGTCTTTAAGCTTTGTGATTCTTTCTTCTGTGTGCTCCAATCTGCTATTGAAACCCTCTAGTGGAATTTTCATTTCAGTAATTGTGGTCTTCCAACTCCACTATTTCTGTTTAGTTCCTTTTAAAAATTTCTATCTCTTTATTGAAATTTTCATACACTGCATTCATTGTTTTCATGATATCCTTTAGCTCTTTCTCAGTGTTTTCCCTTATCTCCTCAAGTATATTAAAGATCATGTTTTTAAAGTCTTTGTTGGTAATGTTCAAAGTCTGGTCTTCCTCATTGATGGTATTGGATTATATCTTTTTAAAAAAGATTTATTTTATTTATTTCTCCCCCAACCTTGTTGTTTGTGCTTACTGTCCCTTCTCTACATCTGTTCATTGTGTGCTGTGTCTGCTTGTCTTCTTTTTTAGGAGGCACTGGGAACTGAACTCAGGATCACCTATATGGGAGGTAGGTGCACAATTGCTTGAGCCACCTCTGCTCCCTGCTTGTTGTGTCTCTCATTGTGTTTCCCCATTGTGTCTCTTTGTTGTGTCATCTCATTATGTCAGCTTGTTGTGTAAGCATGCTGTCTTGCTCGTCTTCTTTAAGAGGCACCAGGAACCAAATCTGGGACCTCCCATGTGGTAGGCAGGCACCCAACTGCTTGAGCCACATCCACGTCCCCTGGATTATATCTTATTCCTTTTTTCCCACACACACATAAAGGCACTTTATTAGTTTCTTCTACAAGAGAAAATAACACCAAGCTTTTTAAAACAGAAATCTCAGTTTATTTGAGGAGCCGAACAGATCCAAGGAAGGAAGATGAAAATTAAATATATTATATTAACCAAAAGGCACACCTACACTACACCATGACCTAAAATCTACTGCCATGGTGGTAGCAGGCTGAAGAAGATTAAGCTACAGCAAATTCATCTAGTGTAAATTTTGGAGATTATATAGCTTTCCATAGGACAATGGTACACCGATCATTTCATCCCAGGAGGATATTTGGCTGGGAAATGGTGAAGATGGCTGAAGGTAAAGCCAAGTCAAAAGGAACAGGTACAATAGAGAATCCAAGATACCTAGGCCCCAAGGTATTTATAATTATCCATTCTTCCTCTCAAGAAGCGTTTGTTGCTCTGAGCTGCCTTTCTCATGACTCTACCCAATGGGTGCTCAAGATGACAGCTGCCTGACCCTACCTTAAGGGAAGCTCAGCAACCAGAACTAGGTTTGGGGTTGCCTAGGGCTCTAGCAGTAACTTAACAAGAGACTTTTGAGAACTTTTGATACTTTGGGGGAAAGGAGGATCTGGGCTGGCTTGGTTGCTAATCGTTCTAAACAAAGAAAACCCTGAAGCATTCACATGCAAAGTCATCTAAGCTTCCCCAGACACATTCAAAATACCCTGTACACCCTCAAAAGTCTAAAAGCTTGCTGCAGCTGAGCTGTAGTTAAAACTGCAAGGCTCACAAAATCAAAGAAGCCAGAATGAGCCAATGCTGAGTAGGAAATCCCAGCAATTAATCTCAGTCTGTCTTTCCTCAATTTAGGAGAAGTTCCAATATACCTGATGTGGGATGTAGAAAGCTACACTGGAGCATGCTGGGTCTTCTGCCTAACTTTTATCAAATACCAAGGGAAAACAAGGGGCAGGATTGATTTTATTTTTAAAAAGCCTCAGCAGTTATTCTATTACAAAGGGCCTTTGCTGAAGAGGTAGAAAACAGGTTCCCCTTTGTGAGTTCTCCTGATGGCTTCTGCAAGGATCATGGAGATGTCAGTCACCTGGATTTTGGAGCAATGCTTCATCTTATCCTCCTGAGGTATGGTACTGGTGACTACTACTGCTTCAATACATGCATTGTTGATGTGAGAAATGGCTGAGCCAGAAAAGATTCCATCCACCCTATCCATGGGATATAAGCCCACCCTCACTTGGAGGTGGAGTGGACATCACCATCCCAAACTCCTCAGGATTGGGGGAAGAGCTATGGACGAGAGTGGACTTAATGGTATTCTGTTGTAGACATATTGTGATTCAAGCAATGGAAGAAATTACAACAGTGAGGTGGAGCCAGTGGTCACTAGACGCTTTTGGGGCAGGGAAGGGAAAAGCAGTTTTATACAGGGGCTTTTTCAGGACTTGGGAATTATCCTAGTGACATTATAATGACAGATATAGGCCATTTTACATCAGCATATAACATGCAGATCTGTGTGGAAGAGAGTGTGGTCTACGATGTGAACTGTGGTCCATGCTTAGTGGCAAAGCCCCAGGATGTGTATATCCATTGCAGGTGATGAGCCATACTAATGAAAGATGTTTATGTGGGATGTTATGGGAGATGTGGGAGGTGGGGAACATGGGAATCCCTGTAATTTTTGTGAAACATTTATGTAATCTAAGCACCTTTTAAAATATATAAATAAATAAATAAATAAATAATTTTAAAAAGAGAAATGCTAAAAAAAAAATAAAAAAAAAATAGCATAAATGCTGGTGGCTTCAGCTGATAGAAGTTTGTCAGCTACATGACACATTGCTCCACAAATGTCAGCCATGTCATCCACAAGGATAGCCATCAACCCTTCACATCTCCCTCCAGCACCACGCCGTCCATGTCATTGGCCTTCTTCATTCTTTGTGAATCATGGCAAAGTCCACATTCAACTGGTCTGCAATGGAGGTCACTGTCAGCTTCACCAGGATCTGGTGAGACAATAGGGCAGTTCCTTCACTCAGAGATATTCTCCCTTATCCACTTCAAGACAACTGGCTCTGCATACAAATTGTCCACTGGAATATCAAAAAAGTCCTGAATTTGAGAAGCATGTAGGTCCATGGTGATGATATGATCTTTGCCTGCTACAGATAGCATGTTTGTGACAAGCTTGGCCAAGATTGGGGCCCGGCTCTTATCCTTCTTATCCTTCTGTGCATAAGGGAAGCATGGGATGACTGCAGACTGCCTGAAGCAATCTTGCAGGCATTAATCATAATCAAAAGCTCCATGAGATTGCTGTTGATTTCACCACAACCACTCTGAACAATGTAGACATCCTCTCCACATATATTCTCTCCCATTTTGACACAGGTCTCCTGGTTGTTGAATTTCTTAGTCACCACCTTGCTTAGCTCCAGGCCCAGGCAGTTGGCAATTTTCTGGGGTAAGTCCTGATGGGAGTACCACTGAAGATTTTGATATTTAGCATCTTGGCCAGCTACCCTGGGAACTCTTCACTCAGCAATCGCTGCCGCACCCGAGGCAGGAGCTTAAGTCATACCAGAGACTTAGGACTAAGTGCTTCACATTGTTATTCTACCATCTTGCATCTTATTCTTTTTCATGAGCCACCTCTTCCTGTTTCTTTGTCTTGTAACCTTTCGTTGAACACAGTGCATTTTAATATTTTAAAGTGTTAACTCTGGAATTTATTTATGTATTTTTTTATTTGATTTAATAAAGCTTTATTTTTCAAAATGTACCGTTGTTTGGACCTGTTTATGCGCTTTCACCAGGAGCTGGGGCACCTCCACCCTTGGTGTTTCTGGTATAAATTACCTGAGCTCTGTGTTTTGAAACCAGCTTGATAAGTCTTTTACTAAGCAGCTCCTGAAGGGCTGTCCTGGCCAGGGAAGGGCAAATCTTCAGTCTCTCAGAGATCACAGCAGAAGTTATAAGCTTGTAGTTGGGAACTTCCTTACAGAGTTTGTCATAAGTGTCTTTGTCAAACAAGACTAACTTTTCCTTTGGACCACTTCTTCTTTTTGGCTTTGTCTCCAGATTTGGTCACTGGGTCTTTGTGTTTCTTGGCCAACTTTCTGGCATCTTTCTTCTTCTTGTTGTCCTTGGGTGGCATTGCAAAACTCAGGGAGCAGTTGCAGCCTTGCTAAGATGTTGGACAGAAAGGATAACTCTGGAATTTATTCCCTGAGTTATATGTACCTTAAGTTTGTATCCAGCTAGTAATATGACAGAGATTTCCTTGAATGCCAGGACTTAACAAAAACAAACAAATAAAACAACAGCAACAAAAAAACACCTTTCACAGTCTCTGTGTTTACTGAGCCTGTGTCTTGTTCTGGACTTGGGCTCACTCATGGCCTTAGGAATTCCCCCTCTAGCCCCTCCCCATCCCAGCTGCTTAACTGTATTTTTTAAAATTGTATTTAAAGTAGGTAATCCTTTGTCCCAAACTGCTGTTTGTTTGTTTTTTTTAAGGTTTATTTTATTTATTTATTCCCTCCCCCTCGTTGTTTTGCACTCACTGTCTGCTCTCTGTGGTCCATTTGCTGTGTGCTCTCTGTAACTTGTTTGTCTTCTCTTTAGGAGGCACCAGGAACCGAACCCAGGACCTCCTATGTGATAGGCAGGAGCTCACTTGCTTGAGACGCATCCACTTCCCTAATTGTTTCTTATATTGCTTCAGCTGTCTTTAAGCTGCTTCTGCCTTCAGAGCAAGTTCTGGGAAGGCAAGCTAGAGATGAGTTTCCTGGTTCAGCCATTCAGGCTGCTACTAGATAGATTGGCAATGATATGCAGGCACCCCAGTATGCACATAGGAGTCACTCTGGTTCCTCCAGAATAGGGCCAGGACCCACAGTGGGAGCACAGGCAGGCTCCACACTGTGCTCGGGAGGGTACGGGGAGCCAGCAAGGGAACCATGAGCTTCTACCATGTTTAAAGCTGCTTTTTCTTGATCCAGCACTTACCCACTTATTGCAACCCTTTAACTGTTTTCTGGAGCTTTGAGGAAGATAGCTCTGCCAGTTGTTTGTTTGTTTGTTTGTTTTGTTTTGTTTTTAGGAGGTACCGGAGATTGAACCCAGGACTTTATACATGGGAAGCAGGTGCTCAACCACCTGAGCTACATCCACCCCCTAGCTCTGCCAGTTTTTGCCAGTTGTTCAAAGATTCTGTGGGGGAACAGCACCCTGGAGCATCTTACACTGCTATCTTGGTCTACCAGAAGTCCCTACCACTTTTTAAAAATTTGTGTTATTTATTTATTAAATTTTTTAAAAGAGGCACTGGGGATTGAACCCAGGACCTCGTTATGGGGAGCAGGAACCCAACCACTGAGCTACACCCTCTCCCCTACCACTTTTAAGTTGTCTTTTCTTGATTTGGTGCTTACACTGTTACTGCAGTCCTTTAACTGTTTTCTGGAGCTTTGAGAAAAGTGTTTCTTCTAGTTCTCACTGTTGTTCAAAATTTTTGTTGGGGGATGGAACCCTGAATCTTCTCACCCCACAATCTTAATTTGGTCAGGTGAGATAGTTTTTTAAGGGCTCTGAGAAGGTAAAATTTCTGACCATATGACCCAGTAATTCCACTCCTAGGTATATATTAATAAAAATGAAAACATATATCCATGCTAAAACTTG
The DNA here is from genome assembly GCA_026826555.1 of Tolypeutes matacus. Classification (NCBI taxonomy): domain Eukaryota; kingdom Metazoa; phylum Chordata; class Mammalia; order Cingulata; family Chlamyphoridae; genus Tolypeutes; species Tolypeutes matacus. The sequence continues at coordinate 6,293,477 of JAKSZT010054226.1, forward strand.
TCCACAAATGTTCTTAGCAGCATTATTCATAATAGCTAAGAAATGGAAGCATTTCAAATGTCCATCAATGGCTGAATGGTTAAATAAAATATGATATATCTGTACAATGCAACATTATTTGACAAAGAAAATAAAGAAATGGAGTTCTGATACATGCTACAACATGGGTAAACCTTGAAAACATGATGCTAAGTGAAAGGATCCAGACATAAAAGGACAAACATTGTATGATTCTTTTTATAAAAACATCTAAAATAGACAAATCTATAGAGACAAAAAGTAGATAGGTAGTTGCCTAAGACTGGAAGGGGGAAAAGGCTGAGGGGTATAATAGTATCTTGTCTACTTAACAAGGTTTCATTAATAAGAGAAAGAAAAAAAGAGAGACATGAAGCATTCCCATTCCATTATAAAAGTAATACACATACATTGCAGAAAAGTTGGAAAATACAGAAATATGTTAAGAAGAACAGAACAGTCGTTTATAATCCCACTAACCAGAAAGTTAATACCTTGGCTTATTTTTCCTTCCAGTCTCTTTAAATCCACCATTGCAAATTTGCATTCTTTTTAAAAAAATGGTCATATCACATAAACCTACTTCCATCATTTATTCTCATTTTGAATTATTAGAATGGATTCCTAAAAGTGAAATAAGTAAGCCTCGTGAAGTTCTTGTGAACATCAAATGAGATAATGATACAACAGAAATTTGAAAATTGAAAGAGCACTATAAAAATATGAGCTGCTATTGTAATGTCATTGTCTTGCTCTAAACTTGCTCCTCCTCCTGAATTCACCATTTTGCTGAATCAAACTAGCACGACCACCACAACCGTAAATAACCACCACTGCCTAATATGGTGCATTGAGTACATATTATGTGCCATGTGCTGGGCTAAGCATGCAAGCACTTTATGCATTATTACATTTAGTCTTTATACAGTCCCCACTAGGAAGGCAATATTACCCTATTTTACAAAGAGTATACTGTGCTTTGGTGAAATTAAGGCCTCTAAGGTCACACAGCAAGAACGTGGTAGAGCTGGAGTTTGAAGCCTGAAATTCGTCTGAATTTAAATCTCTGCTTTAACCACCCTGTTATCCTGATACCCCTGCCCTGCCCTCTCTGCCATGTGCATTCCTTCTGTATCCATTCACGGAGCATGGCACTTTCTAACCCCTGTATCCTCTGCTCTGGAACAGGTTCTGATGGTGTCTCCCCTGGATTACTGCAATAGTCCCCTGGTGTAGTACATTCCTGCAATCTGTCCTCCTGCTGACAAACTGATCTTTTTAAATTGCAAATCTGACCATCATTTAGTGGTTTCCCATAGCTGTCAAGATAAAGTTCGTAATATTTATCTGAGCACGCTCACCCTTCATGTTTCCTCTTGTCCCTTGTGGCCCCCATATGCTGTCATGCTGCTTCATGCTTCCATGTCAGTACTCATGCCGCAGCCTTTGCGTGGCTCACACCTGCTCACCATACATACCTTCTTCGTCAAGGTGACTCCTTCCATCTTTTCAAACTCAGCTTAAGCATCGTTTCCTTCACGAAGTCTTCCCTGTTATCATAAGACTTTTTTTTTTAACCTTGAATTAAGAGCCTTTATTAACTAAGCAAATTGAGTACAAGAAACATATCATTTAATTTTATGATCCTAGTAAAGCACATGGCACATCGTAGGTAATAAATAAATATCTGTTGAATGAATTATTATGTGATGTTGGTATTGATGGTTTCATCAGGAAATGTTGGGGTACTTTAATAAAATCTATCTCCAGAAAGTAAACACAATGTTCTATATAGCATGTGAAGTATTGAGTTCAGTTTTGCATTTCATATTCTTAGAGGCTGATTTATAAATTGGAATGTGTACAGAGGATCATCAAGGATGGTAAGAAGGTCTCAAAGTAAAATGGTTGAATAAATTGAGTCTGTTTACATTAAAGAAAAGACTTGGAGAGTGAGGAGGGCAGAATGGGACATGACAACCGTATTAGTCAGTCAAAGGGGTGCTGATGCAAAGTACCAGAACTCTGTTGGCTTTTATAAAGGGTATTTATTTGGGGTAGAAGCTTACAGTCCACAAGGCCTTAAAGAGTCCAACTTTAGGTACCATAAGAGGTACTTTCTCACCCAAAGTCATTGGCCAATGTGTTGAAGAAAGATGGTGTGTGATGTCTGTGAAGGTTCAGCCTTCCTTCTTTCTCTTAAAGCTCCGTAGTCCCAGCTTCTTCCAATCTCAGCTGTAGGTTGGTATAAGGCTCGTGTCTCTCCCGGGGCTATTTCTTTCCAGGCTCAGCTGCTCTGTCCTCTTCACAAGGTTAGCTGTAAACTATCAGGCTCACTCTTTCCAGGTCCTTGTGAAAGTCTGTTTTATCAGCCCACCAAGGGGATGCAGATTCAACCAGCACACCCTAATGACATGGTCAAATTAAAGCCCTAACCTTAACATAATTTAATCAAAGAATCTCAGCTGAATCTAATACAGTCAAAGGGTATCATGCCCAGAGGAACAAACCAGTTTACAAACATAATCTATATCTCTGTGGAATTCATAAATAGTATCAAATTTCCACACAACCACCTTCAAATATATGAAGAGGATTAGCTTAACATAATTTTAGAAAAAAAAAATTTAGCCAATAGAGCTTTTTTTTTTTTTTTTTTAGTAGGCACCAGGATTGAACCCCGGACCTCATACATGGGAAGTAGGTGCTCAATCACTGAACTACACCCACTCCTCACCAATAGAGGTTTGAGATTCTCCCTCCTTACATTACAGATACTGTTGAAGGAACTTATGTATGGGGATACAAAGAGACACTCAAATTCCTTCAAACCCTGTGATTTGGGGCATCCCAAGCTGAGTAATTTCATATCCACTTTTCTGAAAAGCAAGTGACAAGTGCACAACTATTAGAATGGCTAAAATCCAAAATACTGACAACACCAAATGCTGATGAGGATGTGGAGCAATGGGAACACTTATTTTTTTGCTGGTGGGAATGCAAAATGGTTCAGTCACTTGGGAGACAGTTTGGCAGTTTCTTACAAAGCTAAACATAGGCTTATCATATGATCCAAGCCCTTGTGCTCCTAGCTATTTACTCAAAAGAGTTGAAAACTTATGTCCAAACAAAAACCTACACACAAATGTTTCTAGCAACTTTATTCATAATTGCCCCAAATTAGAAGCAACAACGATGCCCTTCCACGGGTGAATGCATAAACGAACTGTGAGTATTATTCAGCAATAAAACCAAATGGGGAAGTGACTGTGGCTCAAGCAATTGAGCTCCCGTTTACCATATGGAGGACCTGGGTTCGATCCCTGGGACCTCCCGGAAAAAAAAGAAAAAAGGCTCCCCAGACTGGCATGAAGAGGTACAGGCTTCCGCATGGTGAAGTGATGCACTAAAAAGATGATGATGAAACCAGATAGGAAAAAAAAAAGAAGAAAAAAAAACAAACAAATGAGCTATTATCAAGTCATGAAAAAATATAGAGGAATCTTGACTATTTCTTTTTTTTTTTTTTTTTTTTTTAAGATTTTTATTTATTTATTCATTTATCCCCCCTTGCTGCTTGTGCTCGCTGGGTCAGCTAACCACGCCGTGCGGGCGGGCTTGCCTTCACCAGGAGGCCCCGGGAACCGAACTTGGTAAACGGGAGCCCTACTGATTGAGCCACAGCCGCTTCCCGACTATTTCTTAATCAGTGAAAAAAAATCCAGTCTGAAAAGGCTACATAATATATGATTCCAACCCATGTGATACTGTGGAAAAGGCAAAACTACAGAGAGAGTAAAAATGTCAGTGGTTTCCATGGGTCCAGAGTAGGATGGGAGAGGATTGAATGGATGCAGCACAGGGCATTTTAGCTAAGTGAAACTATTCAGTATTATACTGTAATGGTGAAATTACGCATTTATCAAAACCCATAGAACTGTATATACAAAGAGTGAATCCTTGTGAAAACTATAGACTTGGGTTACTAATAATGTTATCAATACTGCTTCATCAATTATAACAAGTGTTCCACACTAATACAAGATGTTAATAATAGAGGAAATTATATGTGTGTATGGGGGGTGTTTTAGTCAGGGAAAGGGGTGCTGATGCAAAATACCAGAAATCTGTTGGCTTTTATAAAAGGCATTTATTTGGGGTAGAAGCTTACAGCTACTGGGCCATAAAGCATAATTTACTTCCCTCACCAAAGTCTGTTGTCACATGTGGGAGCAATATGTCTACTGATGTCTGCAAGGGTTCAGGCTTCCTCTTCATTTTAAGGCTCCATGGTCCCAGCTTCTTCCAATATCAGCTGTAGGCTGGGATAAGTCTCTTCTCTCTCCTGTGGCTTGTTTCTCTCTGGGCTCAGCTGCTCTGTTCTCTACACAAGGCCAGCTGTAGAGTACCAGGAGAACAGCTAGTCTCTCTTCCCAGGGCCTCTACTGTGTCTAATGGAGCCCTTTCTCTTTCCTCACATATCTGCTTCTCTGTGTGTTTACTTCCCAGGGCTCCAGCATTAAAAACTCCACTAACTCCTCTGCCTTGTCGTTTTCCCTGTGAGTTCCCATCCACCATCCACCAAGGGGGCAGAGACTCAACCTACTGATGTGGCCCAATCAATGTCTTAATCATAATTTAATCAAGTAAGAGTGAAACCTCTGAATCCAATACAATATAATGTACCCAGAGGAACAGACCAATTTACAAACATAATCCAATATCTCTTTCTGGAATTCATAAATAATATCAAACTGCTACAGGGGGTGTTACATGGGAACTCTGTACTTTCTGTAAAATTTTTCTCTAAACCTATAACTGCTTGAAAAAAAGCAAGTCACATGGAGAAATAGCTGACAAAAGAACTTTTAGTGTAGGCAGTTGGCAGCATCAGAATTTTATCATCATTTTATATTTTTCCACACTGAAGGCAGAAGAAATCATTCAAAGAAGCACCTATTGAGAGAACTAAAAATGTGGCATCATTCTGGATGACTAAGAAAACAGCCATATCATACAGGCAGAACAGACGAACTAACATACAAGGAGTGGGATGGCATCTTTCAAATAAAGACCAGGTTTTAAAAATTAAGATAAACTGACAAACACCTGGCAGTCTCTGCAAATTGGCTCTGTGCTAAGATACTCCTTGAACACTTAGCCAGGCTGTTTATAACTCTGCCTTAACCTTCAGTTCTTGCTTTCACTGAGTCTTGAAAATATGCAGGGATTAAACCTTAGCACCTTCTAGGTCTTTTTTGAGCATGAGTCCTGCCTTGAGCATCTGCATGGCTTTCTAAATTTGCCAGTATACACTGGCACTTTATTTTTTTTTTAATTAATTTATTTACTATTTTAAAATTTATTTCTCCCCACCCCCTTGTTGTTTTGCATTTGCCATGTCTGTTTGTTGCGTGATGGTTTTCCTTTTTAGGAGGCACTGGGAACAGAACCCAGGGCCTCCCATGTGGGAGAGAGGTGACTAAACACTTGAGCCACCTCCACTTCCTGCTTTGTTGCATCTCTCATTATGTTTTCCTCCTTATGTCTCTTGTTGCGTCAGCTTTCTGTGCCTATCCATAGCGTCAGCTTGCTGTCTTGCTCATCTTCTTTAGGAGGCACCGGGAACCAAATCCAGGACCTCCCATGTGGTAGGTGGGAGCTCAATCGCTTGAGCCACATCTATTTCCCAACAGGCACTTTAAAATGCTCTAATTTCTCACAGAAGTTTCCTCCTCAGCTTTTCATTCTGCTTTATGGTGGTCTACTTTATGTCTTAATGGTAATATTTTGCCCCAGCAAACCACAATGTTTTCAAGAAATGCCTGCTGCTTCCCACCCTGAGTGGGCTTTGACTTAAGCCAAAGAGAGGAGTGCTTTCTGTCAGTTCTTCAGGGAGACCCTAGGCAGGTTAGCTCAGACAAACACAGCAAACAAATATCTGCAAACAAAGGAAGTTAAATAGGCAGGGCTACGTGCTAGGACAACTTTTCCAAAAATGATTTGCAATGAAAGGCAGATTTTCAGCTCCTCAAAACCGAGCTTTTGGACCACTCTTGCACCAGTCTCTTCTAAGGCCCTGGCATGAACTCAACAATTTTATATCCTTTGTCGTTAAGAGGGCACTCAAAATTGTATAAGTTTTAGACCTTATAAAACCTGTTTGCATCAAGTCTGTAAACAAGTTTACCAGCAAAATGAAACTTAAAATATGCACGGGCATGTTTAAAATTGTTTTCAAGCACTTGTTTCCAGGCATGCCACAGCCCAGATTACAATCAGTTAAATAATATTATCTTTGAAAACAAATTATACTTACACGTATACTCCAGGACAAGATTCTTTCCCATGCCCAGATTCTACTCTGGTATTATAAAATTTGGGTGCTCAAAATTGATTTTGAGTATTTTATATTTCCAACTTCTTGACTTGTTTGATAAAATCGGGTCTTTGTTTTAGTCTAGACCATAGAAGGTAGAAGAAAGCCTTTATATGTGAGCATATTTAAATCTTAATTACCTATTGGTAAAGGTATGGTAGGTTAAACCTGTTCTGCTTCAAGCAATTAAGAAGTGATTTCACCTATTTAGCATCAGTGGCAGAGAGAAAAGGTAAGTATAATAAGCAGGAGAGAAAGGTGGGACAGCTAGGTGACTTTCTAACTCCTCGAGTTGCATCTGTATAGAGTGGCTTCTCTGTCTATTATTAGAAGTGTGATTTAAAAGTATATCACAAAACCAATTAAAATGCAAGCCAAAAAGAAAGGAAAGCCATTTACACATTTTTCATGTACCCACTGAGGGTTTTAGTAGACTCATATTTCTCCAATTATTTGGTGGAGAACCTGATGTGATCAGGTCATACATTTTTGAGTTAGGCAAACCAGGATGCACTTTTTTTTCCTGCTAATTATTGGTTTTCAGTTATGGGCAAGTTATTTAACCTCTGTGAGCCTCAATTTCTTCCTCTGTGAAATGGGGATAATACTCATTTTACAAATCTCAACTCTGTCTTGCATTTTCAGTTTCTCACCTTCCACTGCTACCTTCCTCTCAGTGACAAATATGCGGTGGGAGGTGTGGGAGGTGGGCAACATGGGAATCCCAGTGGGTTCTGTGTAATATTTTAGGTAATCTAAGCACCTCTTAAAATATATTTATATATATAAATAACATTTTTATAAGCAAATGCACATATATGCATATATATTTATATATCATTTTACAAATATTGGTATGTATTGTGAAAATTTTGAGTTTTACCCACAATAAAAAATAAATAAATTAAAAAATAATAATAATAAAAATAAAAATAATTAAAACCATGAAAAAAAAATATCAATTACAACAAAGCTCACCACCCATATCCCATCTCCTAATTCTCTTTCAACAGGGAACACCTTTGAAAAGCAGTCTATACTTGTTAGTGCTCCTTCCTCCCAATCCACTTAAACCTTTACTTCTTACAAGTAGCTTTTATCCTTACCAGGAGATGACCAGTGACCAAGTTCAATGGTCTCAAGGTTCAGTGGTCATATTTTTCCCCTAAATAATTTCCATTATAAAAACCAACCCATTTCTGCTATATTGCATTAGCAGCCTTTAGCAAACGTAGATAGTAGATAACTCTCCAGATTTTAATTCCAACCTCTCTCTAAGCTTTTCTCCAAGTAATTCCTATGCATATCACGCTGGAGATTTTTTTTTTTTTTTTTTTTTTTTTTTTTTTTTTTTCCAAGCTAAAGAGCAAGTGCATTTATTTTGTATACAGAGCCTGGCCCACTGCCCCTTAGGACCCCCACATGGTCGGGATGTTTGGGCCCAGGGAGGAGGTCCGTCTCAGGCCGACACAAGTGGGAGTACACAGCCCGTCCTGGTCAAGACCCCAGAGGCCTAGGTGTGTGCTGACAGTTCCAGCTGGGGGAGGAGAGAACCAAGCACGACGCAGGTGAAGCGCATCAACCTGCCTTTCTGTGGAAATGGATGGTGACTCGGGGCCCCGTCCTGCAGGGGAAGGGGCTGTCCTTGCCTGGAGGTTCACTTTTGCCTCAGCTTTTTGAGGAAGGAGACCTCATCCCGGTTCCGGATATCATAGTCTCGGAGCTTCTTCCTGTCCTCTGTGAGCTTCTCCCCTGCAGACGTCAGGTGGTATGTCCTCCACACATAGGATCAGCTGATGTGCTGGATGCCCCCTTCCCTCTCCTGCTTGAGCTGCACATATCTCTGGATGGCCTTCTTCAAGTCCAGCACCGTGGCATTCTGTACGACAACCACAGGCATGACTTCTCCATCCATCTTGCACACGCGAACCGTCATTGCTTGTCCATATTCTAGTGCTATCTGGGAATTGACCTCTTCCAAAGTTACCTGGATGGGAAGATCGCAGAGCTGCGGGTCCTGCACCACCATAGCGAGACCCTCCTGGAAGACGTCCACCGCCTCGGAGTGCGGTGGCGCCTCCTCCTCGTCCTCCTCGTCCTCCTAGTCCTCCTCGTCCTCCTAGTCCTCCTCGTCCTCCGGCGCCGGCGACCGCGCTCCGGCCTCCGCCTCGGCCAGGGCCCCGCGATCGCCTGGCCGCTGCGGCCAGACCCGTCCGCGCGAGGAAGCGGAACCACGCTGGAGATTTTGCTGGCACTTTATCATCCCCACCTCCTTCCATCCCTGTAACTGTCTCATTTTCCCTATTTCTGTCAATGACATCATTATCACCGTGTTCTCCCAGGAACAGAGTTTGAACTTTTTTTGCTCTTTCTCTCCTTCTCCTCCTCCATGCTCATCTCCTGATTCCCTTGGGCCAATGACTAGACAAGATTATAGAGCTTGTCTTCTTCCCAAACTCACTGTATCTCTCTTAGTTCTGCCCACATTTCTCTTTCCACAATATCACAATAGACTCCTAGCTGGTCTGGTTGCTTCTGGTCCACTAGTCTGTTCCTCATATAGCTGTCACTAATTTTTTCCCTAAAATCCAATACTAATTGTGCTCTTGTCCAAAGATTTTTATGGCTCCTCAGTTTTCTTTGTTTTTTTAAGAAAAACCACGACCATCCCACTTTGATGAATGGCTTCTTACAAACCCTGTGCTCCAGTTCAGCAAAACATTCACATATTCTCTTACATGTCCCATGCTTTCTAGTGCCATCCCTTGCTCATGCTGTTGGTTCTAGCCTTTTCGATCTTTCCTTCACACTGCATGTGCACAATCTGTCTATATTCCCAGGAGAGTTCAGATATAATCTCTTCTTCGATCCTTGCCTGACATACTCAGCCAGATGTAACCCAAATCCTCCTCCTCTGAACCCCCTAAAAACTTAGCAGGCTCTCCTGTTTCACTCTTTATGACTTTCCATCTAGTACTGTACACATTCATGCACATGTTTTATCCTCTGTACCAGATTGTACAGCTCCTTTAGTTATGTGTCCATTCAGCAAATATTTTTTGAATGTCTGTTTAGTATAAATAGTATGCTAGATTGTGAAGTCACAGAAGTATATAAAACATAGCTCCTTCCCTCAAGGGAATCTTGGTATAATTAAGGAAACAGTAGAGAAAATAAATGATTAATATTTTGTTTACTGGGAGTGGATGTGGCTCAATCAGTTTGGTGCCCGCCTCCCACATGGGAGGTCCTGGGTTCAGTTCCCAGTGCCTCCTAAAGAAGACGGGCTGGTGTAGTGAGCTGAGGCAATGAGGAGACACAACAAGCAGGGAGTGGATGTGGCTCAAATGATTGGGTACCTTCATCCCACATGAGAGGTCCGGGGTTTGGTTCCTAGTGCCTCCTAAAAAGAAGATGAGCAGACACAGAGAGCACACAATGAGTGCAAACAACAAGGGGGGAGAGAAATAAATAAATAAATCTTTAGAAATATATATATTTTGTTTACTAATAATGTGACGGAGGTATGTACAGAGTGTTTCCGGGGAGCATGAAGAAGGCAAATGTAACTCAGCCTTGGAGAAGAAGCAGGAGAGCAGAAAACTTCCATATGCAGGTGATGCTTAAGCCAGGTCTTAAATACTGAGTCAGCTACAGATGAGGGGGAAAGGCATAGTGGGTAAAAGGAATAAGCCAATTAAAGGCTACCAGTTCCTTGAGACCAAAGTTTATGACTGATTCATGTTTCTTTCCTGTACCACAGCGATACAAACACCTGTGCGTAGATCAGGACATTCCATTGTAAAGGGCTCACCATTCTGATTTGTAATGAATGAAACAAATGCATGCAGTGAGTTGTCAGAAAGTTATATTTTATCTAATTTTGTATTTTTAATTATGACCATTGTTACTCTTTGTTGTTAAATATTCTAATGAGACGGTAGTGATAGTATACAACCATCTCTTAATTAACTGCTTTTACTTGGGAAACTGAAAACTGATCACTTAAATTTAGTTGCACCACTTAAAAATTTTTTTTTCCTGGTCCATGATATTCAAGTATTGAGCAAGCACTGCTTTAGAATAGTGGCTCTCAAAACTACTAGAGGATCAAAATTTCCTGGAAAGCTTAAAAAATATACATTTATTCCCTTATGCCAACCTAATCTTGGTGATTCAGAATTTCTGAGGTTGAAGCTTAGGAAGCTGCTTTTTTATAAAACTTAGTTGATTCTGAAAAGCATCCTGATATGGCAGCAACTCTCTCAGGCTGGTTTGTCTCATCTTAAGTGTGCGTGGAACTTAACTCTTTAAGGAGAAAGTCTAACTCTTAAGAAGATCGAAGAAAGAGGAGGTTATTTTAGGATCTTTTGCTTTTGTGCTTAACATGAAAATGGCACTGTTCTAGTTTGCTAGTCTGCTGAAAGCAATATACCAGAAATGGGTTGCCTTTAATAATGGGAATTTATTAGTTTACAAACTTACAGTTCTGAGGCAGTGAAAATGTCCAAATCAAGGCATCATTGAAACGATACTTTCTTCTCAATGACCAGCTGCAGTTGATCCTGGACTCCTCTGTCACATGGCAAGACATATGGTAGCATCTGCTGGTCTCTCCCTTCTCTTCCAGATTTCATTGCTTCCAGCTTCCTGCTCCCGTGGCTTTCTCTTTCTTTGTCTGAATTTCATTCTCTCATAAAGGTCTCCTGTAAGAGGATTAAGACCCACCCTGTATGAGGTGGGTCACATCTTAAATTAGGATCCTACTCACCAAAAGATCCTACTTACAATGGGTCCACATCCACAGGAAAGGATTAATTTTAAGAACACACTTTTCTGGGGTACATACAGCTTCAAACCATCACAGGCATTTTTGAAATGCCTTGGTCACTGACATGAGCATATTTTGGATGAAAAATTATTGTTTGAGGATTGCAAAACTAGTTATGCTCCTGCCATTTAATTAAAAAGAGGGTAACACTTAAAAGTCAAGAATACCAATTAATGACCCTTCAGTGACTGTAAAATGCAAATAAACTTTTTTCAGGACCTAATTTTAGATTGAAGACTCCTTGAATAATTTTCCTGTACTTCTATGTCCCATGCCCTGTTAGTAGAACTCATTGGCATGAATCTCCAGCTGCTCTGGTAATTTCACTTGCTTTTCTCCCAGCATTTACTCACTTATTTTTTTTTTTTTTTTATGAAGAAAAGAAAAAAAAAATCGTATTCATATCTAACAAAACCAAACCCCATATTCTTTTTTTTTTGACCCTTAACATTACTATAGTACCACTTTGTTTTTGCTACAAAAACATTACAATGTTGTTGTTAACCATAGTCTATTATTTACATTAATTATATTTAACTAATGTATCAGCATTTAGATCTGCATAGATTTAGCAATCATTGAGTTCAGGTCCCTGATTTTATGGATAGGGAAATAGGCCCTAGAGAGCTACATGACTCACCCAAGGTCACACAATAGAGTTAGGACTTGTGCAGTCACTGGAGACTGTTTCCATAATATTACCCCCACACACACACACACACACAGATGGCTCCTTAATCTGTTCGCTGTTGTTTTTTGCTTGTTATTTGTGCTTGTCTGCTCATTGTCTGTTTTTTGTTGTTTTTTTCTTTAGGCGGCACAGGGAACCCAACTTGCAGCCTCTCATGTGGGAGGCAGGCATTCAACTGCTTGAGGCACATCTGCTCACCCTCCATAATATATATTTTTAAAATATATATATATATTTCACTTTTTAAAAGATACTTAGATTACTTAAATGTTACACAAAAAATATAGGGACTCCCATATGCCCCACTCCACAAACCTCCCACACCCTCCCACATAAACAACATCCTTCATTAGTGTGGCACATTCATTGCACTTGATAAACACATCCTGGGACATTGCCACTGAGCATGGACCGTAGTTCACATTGAAGTTTACACTCTCTCCCACACAGTTCTGCAGGTTTTACCTCCATAATATTTTGTCATAAACTTACAGCAGGTAATATGTTGCTTTAACCTCCCACACACTTTATATTTGAGTCTCTTCTTGCTTTTCACTATTTTCAGGTACATTTTTCCTTGAGTCACACAAATTGGTCAAGTGAGACAGGTTTTACTATTCCCCCTTGACACAGAAGCAGAGAGTCTCAAGTGATGAAGGGATTTGCCCATAGTTAGACAGCTAAATGGATGACAGCTCTAGAACTAGGACCAGAAACCAGGAAAAACTAGGATCGGGAACAGTGAATAAGCCTTTGTGAGTGCCTCCACTGTGACAGACTCTGCAGCACAACAATCCCAAGAACGCTGTAGTGTAATCAGTGGTATAGGGGCGGTGCAGAACCAAGCAAAGGAGAGAGTGCCACATGGGAAACAGCACTTTGGGAATGCAAAATTGGGTGCAATTACATCCAACCGGCACAGGAAGAGTGAACGTGTTTTCAACAGGTAGCGTAGATATTGGATAGAAGACATTGCAGGCATAGCAACAGTATTATAAAGGGCTCAGAAATGGAAAACCGTGGGGTCTTTGGGGAATGGGGCCGGGAGCAGGGCATGTCACGCAGTGGTGCGGAATAAGGCTGGAAAATCCAGGATTGCTCTCATTGCACCACTCTGCTGGCTCTATGGACACGTCTCTTCCTTTTTCCTGCCAGTATCCTCTGGTTGAGATCCTGTTTTCTGTTTATTTAGCTGAGCCCAAAGGGACTGGATCCAGCACTCTGCAGAGGGTGGGTACACAAATCACGCGCCTATGGAGGGGAAACAAAGCCCGTGAGGGTGCCTGCCAGTGGTGAGATGGGCACCAGAAACGCGAGACGAGGAGGAAGGCGGGCCAGGCAGGGCTCTGCTGTGGACCTCAAACTGAGGAACTGATAAGAAGGCCCTTTTCCTAAAACACACGGTCAGGGGGCCGTGGGCGGTAAGGTCAAGTGGTCCTTGCACCAGGCGTCTCCACCGGAGGCAGCCATTCCTGGCCTGAGGGGTCGCTGGAGGAAGGTCAGGGGCCTCGGGATGGAGGTCAAAGTGCGGAAACAAGGAGGGGGCGCTGCGGGGGTGGGGGCCTGGGAGGGGGCGAACCTTCTGTGAACAATCCTGGACTCAGAGCAATTCATCCTCTTTTGAATAAAATCATTTCCAACACCCAAAGAGGGCGGTACCCAAAGGACCTGGCAAATACCCAGCAGGGGCTGAGGAAGCGGGGCGCGCCCCAAACCTTGGGGGCTGTGGGGGCCCGGCCTCGCCCCCGCCTCAGCAAGGACCCTGCTCCCGCGCGCCTCCAGCGCCCCGCAGACCCCCACAACGAACTCCTCCTAGCGGCGCGGCCGCCGGGGCGGGGCCGGGCAGCGGCGGGAGCGGGGCCGGGCCGGGGCGGGCCCTACAGGCTCCTGATTGGGTGCCACCTCATGAAGGGCGGTGCCGGGGAGGAGCTGCAGACTGGCATTGGGCACCGCAGAAGGGGGCGTGTCCTGTGACGTCAGTTCCGGTCTGGGTAAAACCCCCGGGGCGGCGGCGGCCAGGCTCCAGATATTCCTGGGTCGTCGAGGCTGTGGTGTGGTTCGTGTGTGCGACGGAGGAGCCGAGCGCCTGAGCCACCGCGCGAAGGATGGCGGCGACCGGGACGGCGGCCAGCGCGGCCACGGGCAGACTTCTACTGCTGCTGCTGCTCGGGCTGGCGGCGCCCTCCGCGGCGCTGGCAGGCTACATCGAGGTAGGGCCGGGCGCCGCCTCCCGCGTCCGCCGGGCTGGGGCGCCGGGAAAGCGAGGCGGGCTCAGGGAGTGCGGCTGTGGTGCTGGGCGGGGAGGCTCCGGCGTCCCCTCCCCCGGCCCGCTCCCTCCGCTGCCGCCCGCTTGGCGCAGTGCTGGGTGCTGGAGGTCGGCTGCCCGCGCCGCTGCAGAGGCCGCATGAAAGGCGTCGGGGCGCGGGCGAGGGAGAGCGCGCCCCGGGTCGGCTCTGCAGGCCCCCCGTGGTCTCCGCGCTGCCGGGCTGGGACCGCGCCCTCCTCCGGGACAATGCACCCTCTCCCCGGTGCGCTCTGCGGCCCCGCGGCCGGGATCTGCATCCGCAGTTCAGACCTTTTTGCGAGTGGCGCGGCTCCCTCCGGGGGTAGTGCTGGGGTGTCAGGGGGACCGCCGAGATTGGGGCCGGACTTCTCCACCGCCTTCCTCCTCTACCCGAAGCCCCTCCGGCTGCCAGGAGGGAGCGCGCCCTCGGCCTGGGGATGGCGCCCGTGCTTGGGGGTTTGCCCTGGAAGTAGCCGCCCCGGCCTCTTGGGCACGGTGGACTCTGCTCTTTGAATGCCCGCTGCCCGGCTTTCGTCCTTTTCCAAGAAACCTGGGTGCCCGGGAGCGCGGCGGGAGACGGGCTTGCGGGACCCCGCGGGTGCGCTGCTGCGCCCTGCGCTCCTGCTCCCGAAGTCCCCGCCCCGGCGCGGGCCCTGGGGAGGAGGATTTGAGGAGAGCAGCGCGCCCCAGTCGCCTCAGCCATGGGTGCACACCCTCTGGTGTCGCCTTGGTGCGAGCAGGGAAGGTGCCCGTTTGCACGGGGTGAAAACTCATTTTCTAATCGCATCCCTCTGGCGTCAGAATCTAGGCGCCCCTCGTACCTCGGAGGTGCGGGTGTAGACCTCTCTGCGCGGCCAGGCTCGGTCAGGAGACTTGAATGGCAGCGGCGATTTTCCTGCTGTTCAGGCCGCTGGCTTGGGGTCCGGGGGATCTCTGCAGTGGGGTCTGCAGGGGGCCGGTTTGGGTAAACAGATCTGTCGCAGAGGGAGCCGTGCAACTTTATTTTTGCTTGCCTTGTAGAAGTTGGGCCGGAATGTGTGTTTCTGGTGTAGTTCATTTTTTTTTTTTGTATCCCTCCCCACGAATATTTTAAAGATATGCATGGACGTCTGCGTACTTGGCGGTTTTCAGGGAGACGGAAGGCTGATTTGATTAAATAGACATTGACGGGCTACTTTAAAAAAAAAAAAAAAAATCCAAGTTAGAGGGTATCGGCTTCTCCAGGATGTTTAAAATATTTCAACGGGTAAAAGATGTAACCAGCCAGAAAACCCCTCCCTGATGGAATAGCTTAAAACGTTTGTGTTCGCTCTGCTTAAAGCTTTACGACTCTTTAGGGGAAGGGGGAGTTAAGTTTGAAATAGAAATAGTAAATATTTATGTACACATGCTTTTATATTAGGATGTGTTTTAGTTTCTACAGAATGGTTAGATTTCTTTCTGTGATCCCCACAGGATGTCACATGAAGACAAGCTAAATAAGCGGGATGGGAGGAAAAGGGAAAGAAAAGATTTTATATGGGCAATGGGATTAGCCCTTGGGCTAGCGTGTCAGAAATCGTGATTAACGCCCTTTCACCTCACTTCCCAGTGGTATGAGTAAGTGAGGTATTAGTGAATTCACAATGAAAAATTAGTCGATTTTGAAGAATACCTTAGGAAAAAAAATCAGAATTGCTTGTTGTGGGCTAAACTTGTCAGCCACAACACTGTTCACTTGAACAGCCTGGCTAATCAGAAAGTGGCAATTAAACATTTCCCAAAATGGTTTTCAAATGCTATTTTATGGTGACTCCTGTCTTTGAAACTGTACTTTTCCCATACTTACCAAATTGTCTTTCAAGCAGTCTAAAAACAAGCTGCCTTTCCTTTTATCAGGCTGGCAGACTTTTGTTCACATGTGTATAATTTGATTTTGTTTATCTGCTGTCAGGCAGCTCGCTGCCTAAGCCTTGACTTAAATGAGAGTGGCCTAAATCAGGAAGTCTTTTGGGAAGGTCCCCACTGAGATTAGCCAAAGGGATTCTGGCCAAAACCCAGATCAAGTTGCTTGGCACAGAAAAACCAGTTGGAGAATCTTTAGTGTTGGTCGGTGCAGACCCGTTTAATCTCTTACACCTGGTTCAAAACAAAAACCACCCTTATACTCTTGGTCACTTCCTCTTTCTAAATCCAAGAAAAGTTCCGTCATGCGCCTGCTCCCATTTGGGAATCTCAAGATAGTATTTGGTGCTGAAACCCTGTACCGTAAGCCAGAACTGAGTTTGTTACCGCCACATTTTAAAGTTAGTGGGCCAGATGATACAGCCAGCTTTCAGGAAACTGTGGCAGAGAATAGAGACAGCTTTGGTGTTGGTATGTCTGCATGGTAGTACTGGTAGTACTGGGAATATCTGATTATGACTTGAGGAGATAGCTTGCTAATCCTTCTGATAGGAATATCAGCCATTATTTTGTCATGTCTATGTTAAAAATTTTTTTCATAAATATAAACTACATTTCATCCATCAGATCCACCCTTTGTAGAAGGAATTTGTCATCTTAAAGCTGGGCTGTCCAGTACTGTAGCCACTAACCACATGTGGTTATTGAGCTTAATAGGTGGCTATTGTGACTGAGGAAATTCTTAATTTTATTTAATTTTAACTAACTTGAATTTAAATTTAAAACTGATGCTCAATTCGATGATTGGAAAACTTTTAACTCTATGGGGAACAACTTGGTTATGTGATTGATTATACTTTTTTAGCTGTATGTTTTATGACATCTAAATGCAGATCAAGTATTTCCTATGAAAATTTAGTGTCTGAATGGGAATATAACTGTAAGGGTAAAGTGTACAACAGACTTTGAAGAGTTAGACTGAAAAATTGTAAAATATCTCAAATTTCACATTGAAATCATATTTTGAAAATATTGGGTTAAATAAAATATATTAAAATCATTTCATCAGTTTCTTTTAACTTTAATGTGGATATTAGCACACTTAATAATACCTATATGGCTCCCATTATATTTCTATTGGATGGTACACATTTAAAGCCCTGCACAGGGGAGTGGGTGTTTCCCATGTACAAGGTCTGGAGCAATCGCTGGTACCTCCTTAAAAAAAAAAGTCCTGCACAAGTGTTTTCTTAGCACAATTTTTAAAAACTATGTTGCTCTTTTGCTATTTTTTCCCAATAAAGTCTTACTTGAAGTTAGTCCAGCATGATCTTAAGTGTTTTTCTTAGGAAATCTTTAAATGTTTTCTTCAATTAAATACAAAACAAAAAACCTTTTTATCCAGCAGTATTTTCAGACTTTGAAAAATCTGTAAGGATTTTAGAAACAACTCTTTTACCCTTTACCCCCAGATATACCACTTAACATTTTCCTCATCTAGCATTTGCATTATCATGCATCTTATTATTATTGTATTTCTTGCTGAACTGTTGGACAGTAAGTTGCATGTATCATGCTTCCATCTCTGAAAATGTCAGTGTGTTTCCTAAGAACCAAGGACATTGTCTTATATACAGTTATCATCTTAAGGAAGTTTAACATGGATATAATTCTTTGATCAAATCTACTGTCTGTATTCCAGTTTGTTAGTTGATGCAATAATGTCCTTTATTGCATTTAAAAACATCTTTTTTTTTTTTTAAAGACCAAAGAGCTTTTGAATTCTTGGCAGTAATATGTGTAGGGTTATTTATTTTTTCCAAATATAAAAATCAGATTTTTAATTTATCTGACATTGTTTTGACTTTGAAAAATGAAAACTTGAAAACACTTTAAGAGTCTTTATTCAGTTATATTCATCACCCTTACCACATTCCTGGACCTTTGCATTTTCTTTGGAAAATAACAGAAGAAAACTTACATAGATAGTATGTGTTTGTTGTAAAAATAAAAAGACACTGATAATAAGAAATGCAAGATAACCTGAAATCACATTACCCAGGGAAACCTTACAGTAAACATTTTTATAAAATTTTCATATGTCCTTTCAGATCTATCACAAATGTAAATATTATTAAAATGACCCATATTGCAGATCGAAGCTGGTACCTAACATTTACTGTTTTGAGTTATCCTAAAATGAACTACTGAGAAAAAATTAAATTTTTTGTGCAACAAAAAAGTAGGGGCAAATCTTTGTTCAGTAATTGTAGTTTCTTTGGAAGGGCGGTTGAGAGAGAATTCTAAATTGCCTATAATTCAATTTTCATGAGTTGTTTTTTAGTGAGATAAACTGGATTACCTTGATGCGTAATTAAATTTAGTGTAGTTTACCTTGATTTATGGCCTAAAATGGAAAGTGAACTATGTAGGAGCATTCAGATAGAAATGCCTTTTATCATTTCTCTGGGTTCCGGTGCTTTGTGCCAAATATAGCTAATGCCTACTTTTGCTAAGGGTATTTTTCTTACACAAGCATCATGAAGTCTTTTTTTTTTTTTTTTTTTTTTTTTTAATGAAGTCTTTTTAAACATAACTGTAATCAATTGTTTTTAAAATATGAAGATTGGAAAAGTAACTGGCCTTCCGTTTTATTCATCCATCCTACTAGTATTTACTGAAACACTATTAGGAGCTTCTCTGCTAGATGCTGAACAGTAGTACAGTAGTTAAAACAAATGCAGACAGTGCTTTTTACTCTGCAGAATGGATTTGCTTGCAATTTCAAAACCCCATCCCCAGAGATTCTCATTGAATACATCTGGGATGCTCTTTTTCCAAAAGCTCCCCAGGTGATTCTAATGTGTAAGTAGAAAACAAAACAAAACTCTAGCAAAACAACAACAAAACACATTGGGGTATGCTGTCTTATATACGTCCCCAGATAGCCTGGTGAAGGAGTTGTTCTTTTTTTAATTTTTTAATTTTTTTATTTATTTTTAAAAATATATATATTTTTATTTTTTTTTTAAAGATACTCAGATTACACAAATGTTACACAAAAATTATAGGGATTCTCATATGTCCCATTCCTCACACCTCCCACACCCTCCCACATAAACAACATCCTTCATTAGTGTGGCACATTCATTGCAATTGATGAACGCATCCTGGGGCATTGCCACCGAGCATGGACCATAGTTGACATTGTAGTTTACACTCCCACACAATTCTGCAGGCTCTGGGAAGATATATAATGGCCTGTATCTGTCATTGCAGTGCCATTCAGGACGATTCCCATGTCTGAAAGAGGCCCCACATTACACCTGTCTTTCCCTCCCCCTTCCCCCAGAGCTTCCAGTGGCCACTGCCTCCACAGCAATGCTGTAATTTCTTCCATTGCTAGAATCACAACAAGCCTACTGTAGAATACCAGTAAGTCCATTCTAGTCCACAGTTCATTTGCCAATCCTGAGAATTCTGGAATGGCAATGTGAACTTCCCCTCTAATTGAGAGGGGACTTTGATCCCATACAGTTGATGGGTGGGACTCTTGCTTGCAGTTGTACGCTCTCTCGTGTCATTGGTCTGGTGGTTGTCAAGCCTCACCTGAAGGAGGCTTTCTTATCCCCACCTAAAAAGTAAGTCAGTGGAGGCCAAGGTTGGTCTAATTCTAAGTCTAGTGCTTGTTCTTTCCTCTGTATCAGGGTGTTTCTTAATGCTTCCCTTTTCACAAATGCCTATCTATCTTTCTATCTTTCCCTCTAACAGAAATCTAAATGTGAATATGTTCTTTAAAAAGAACTAATTTCTTAGAACTCAAAATGTTATGAACCAATACACACCAGTGGTTGCCTTTGAAGCTGGAGTAACGGGACATTGCCTTTTTACATACTCCTTTTTTAAAAACAAAACAAAACTCTATATGCTTTTTTGAAAGAAATGTGTGAAATTTTAAAATAAGCTTGTTTCATCCTTGTTTTCTGACAAAAAATTTTGAGAAAAGAATATACACAGAGCACCATAAAGAATGACACCCCCCCCCCCCCCCCGTGGAGTCTTATCAAAATCAGGGTCTGGATCAAAAAAGCTCACCATTATTTGGAGTGGAGCACCTGGTTAATTGAGCAGCTCATGCCACCCTCACTGTTGCGGAATGGCAGCTGCAGTCCAGATGTGTTAAGATCCAGTGGCAGAACAGACCGTCTCTTCTGGTATATCTCTTTTTAAGAGTGAAGTTACTTTTCTCAGCCCACCACACAAGACCCCTTGAGTCTCATTGGACAGAACTGCCCCAGATGCTTACCATCAGTGGTAAAGGTAGTGCCTTGATGGGCTCAGGTTTCTCAGGTCCTGCTTTCTGGAGCCACTGGTCAGGAGGAGGAGGTGCAGGAGGGCACCTGCCTAAATCCACTGGGGTCAGCTGGAGCAAGGAGCTGCTAGTGTTGGGTAGAAACCAACGAACAGTGCCTGCTGCATTCTCCATTTGAGAGGTCTTAAGCTGGGCTGGCTGGAAGGAGGCAGACGTCATTTGTCCTTACTAGGATTGTGTGTGGCAAAGTGGAGATGTAGGAGTGCCCTCTCACATGATGCGTTTGGGATGATAAAGAATATGAACTATTTGACATGAAGCATAGATGATCTATAAGGGAAGTAGTTAGAGAAGAGGAAAATACGGGATTTGGTGGAGGAGGTGGTGGTGGTGCTGAGGAACATAACTCTTTCCAAATATTTCATACTTTGCCTCTGGAAGGCTAAATAGATGACTTGCCCAGGCTGAAGACAGGGTATTTACTTGGAGAGATGTTAGGGCCCTCATATTTTACCTCCTTTAATTATGATTATTTCAAATATAATACAGTAAATAATATTGCAAATATTCATACTCACCACCTAGTTTTGTTAAGTCTTAACATTTCCTATATTTGCTTTATTAGTGATAGGTACGGAAATAAAACATAATAGTACAAATAAAGGCCTGGCTTCACTTTTTCCCATCCTATTTAAGCTTCCTTTCCAGAAGCAACTCTTCCCTGGAGTTGGTCGACATTCCAGTGCCATGTTAGTGCTTAGAATCATTGGATTGTAAAAAAAAATGCTCAGGCTCTTAGAGTTTTGATAAACAGTCCTTTATCAGTACAGAGAGATAATTGCGTATGTCCTGTGATGACTTAAGGTAAGAATGCTAAGGTGCATCCCCAAGGCACTGTCACTGCCCTCCCTCCACAACATTGAAAGCCCTTTGGTATTTTTGAGCTTGTTAAAATTTAAAATTATACAAAACAAAACAAAATGTATCCTGTATTTTCTTAACACAAAACACCAAGGTCGAGATGTAGAACATCCCAGTTCCCCTCCCCTGCCCCCAAGGGTAACTATTCCCCTGACTTTTATGGTAATCCCTTCTTGCCTTTCTTTAGCGTTTATTGCCCAAGCATTTGCCCCTAAACACTGTAGGTTAGTTTTGCCTGTTTTTAAGTTTTATCAGTATGTATGCTTATGTGTCCGGCTTCTTTTTCATGTTTTTGAGAGTCATTCATATTGTTGACTGTTCATTTTCCTTGCTATAAAATATTCCCTTGTATGAACATACCACCATTTATTCTACTGATGGGCATTTGTGTTATTTCCTGTTTGAGATTAAGATTATGCTTTGTTTTAATGTTTATCAGTTAAGAAATTTTTATGGTCACTGTTTTTTGTGTCCTGTTTGAGAAGTTTTTTCCTACCCTAAGAACATAAAGATATTCTCCCGTATTATCTGTTGGGCACTTTATGGTTTTGCGTGTCACGTTTGGATCTACAGTTTACCTGGAACTGATTATTATTATTTTGTAGATATGAAGTAGGAATCTTTTAAAATTTGTTTCCCCATGGATGTCTAACCCATACCATGTATATAGCCATCCAGCCTGCACAGCTTATTGTCAAGGCCATCCATTCTCCTTTGCTCTGTTCTGCCACCTTTGTTGTAAATCACCAATCACTGTCTGTGTGAGTCCGTTTACAGGCTGTGTCTTCTGTTCGTCTGTCCTTGCACCAAGTGCACACTGCCTTAATTAATGAATTTATAATCAGGTTTTATATCTGTTAGGGCAAGCCTTTCTAACTTGGTTGTCTTCAAGGGTATCTTGGGTATTTCTAACCCTTTTATTTCCCGTATAAATTTCCCCAAGTTTCACCAGAAACAACCACCTATTGGAATCGTGGAGTTGCATTTTGAGTCTATAGATCAATTGGGTAAAATTGACATTTTTATACCATTGAGTACTTCAATCCATGAATATGATATATACCTTTATCTATTTAGGTCCTAATTACCCTCAATGTTTTATAGCTTTCTGCATAGAGAGCATCGGCATCTTTTGTTAGATTTATTCATAGGTGTTCAAATTTTTAATGTTGTGAATTGCCTCTTAAAATTTTGTTTGTTGTGTTTGTAGAAGTGTATTGATTTTTGCAAATTGCCTTGTATTGGGCAGCCTTATTAAACTTGTGTACTACTTCTAATAACTTATCTGTAATTTATTTTGAAATTTCCTGAGTTATATTCCTTGAGTCATGACAGGTTTACTTCCTTCCTTCCATTTCTTGTATCTTTTATTTCCCTTTTTGCTTTACTGCACTGGTTAGGACTCTGGTAAAATGTTCATTAGGAGTGGTGATAGCTGGTATCATTGTCTAACTACTGAACTCAGAGGGAAAGTGTACATTCACCATTTATATGCTATTTGTTGTAGGTTTTTTTGGTAGACATCATACTCTTCTTTGTTCCAGGTTTGCTAAGGATTCTCATCATGAATGGATGTTGACTTCCTCCCCTCTATTTTTTTTTCAACTATTAAGATAATCATATGGTTTTTCTTCTTTGTTCTGATGGTGTGAAATATATTGATTGATTTTTAAAAAATTTGTAACCAAGTTTGCATTCCTGAAGTGAACCAAATTTGGCTGTTGTATATATGCGTGTGTGTGTTTATATATTTTCTGGAATTTGGTTTGTTAAATTTTCATCAAAATTTTTATCTCTGCTCAAAAGTTATTTTGACCTGTAGTTTTTTGGTTTTTTGTTTTTTTTTGTTTTTTTTTTTAATAATATACTTGTCAGGTTTTGGTTTCAAAATTGCTGACTTCATAAAAGGAGTTGGGGTCATTACCTCTTTCTCTGTTCTTAGAAATATTTTATTTGATAGGCATTTTTTTTGGTTATATTTTGGAAAATGGGAAAATTCACAAGTGAAGCCATCTGAAATTTTTTGGTGTGTGATAAGGATTTTAATTAAGGATTCAATTTATATGCTAATTACAGGATTATTCAGATTTTCTCGTTAGTTTTGGCATATTGTTTCTCTAAGAATTTCTTTATTCAGAATTTTAAAATTTATTGACAGTTTGGTAATATCTTATGGTCTTCAATGTCAGTTGGATCTTTTTTTCACCTCTAACTTGTTACTTTACTTTTTTTGTTTGTTTTAATCAATTTTGCCAGGCTTTAATAGTCTTTTCAAATAATCAATTGTGGGCTTTGTTGATTCTCCATGGCTGTATGTTTTCAACTTTATTACTTTCTACTCTATTTTCTTTTTTCTACCTTCTTTGGATATAATTTGCTCTTTTTGTAATAATTTGAATGGTTGCCTAACTCAATTTTTGTAGCCTTTCTTCTTTTCTAATACATACATTTAAAGCAATATATTTTCCTTAAAATGTGTTTTAAGCTGTAGCTGCAGTTCACAGAATTTTGGTAATATAGTATTATATCATTCAAAATAAACTTCCTTTTTTTTTTTTTTTTTTGATTCATGGGTTATTTAAGAGTACATTTCTTAAATTCCAAATATATGAAGATTTTCTCCCCCCTCCCCCCACTCCGTGGCTCTCTTGTCTGTTTGCTCATTGGTTTTTGCTCCTAACTTAATTGCATTGTGGTCAGAGAATTTACTCTATGATTTGAAAAAATTATTGCAACTTGCTTTATGGCCTAGTATATGCTAAGTTTTGCACTGCGCATGAAAAAAATGTGTATATTATAGTTATTGTTTCCAGTGTTTTGGGTATGTTCTGACCTTGCTGTTTTCATGTTGTTCAGACCTTTATCTTTAATGATTTTTTTTCTTTTTTATTAGTTAATAAGAAGGTATGTCAAAAATATCCCATTGTGATTTGAGATATGTTTTTTTCTCCTGGTATTGCTATAAATTTTCCCTTTGTGTATTTTGAGGCCATGTTATTAGGTACATACACATTTATAATTGTTATCTCTTCCTGGAGAATTGAACCTCTCATAGTTATAAAGTTTCCTTCTTTATCTTCAGTAATATTTTTCGCTTTTATCATTGCTTTGTCTAATTTCCATCTTTATGTTTTAGATGTGTTTATAGGTTTTTGTTTTTTTTTTACTGGACAGTTTGTCCTCTAATTGGGATGTTTAGTCCAATTAAATTTAATGTGACTATTAATAATATTTGCGCTTTCATCTGTCTCCTTATTTACTGCTTTTTGTTCCATTTGCTCTGTTCCTTTTTCTCCTTATTTAACTCCTTTGGAATTGGTGGTGGTTTCTACTTCTTCCATCTCTTGCTACTTTGGAACATATTTGCATAGTCTTTTATTATCCCTTTAGTGGTAACTCTGGAAATGTAAATATCTTTCACTTATCCATGTCTTATATTAATTGGTACTTTTATCCTCTTCTTGGAGTAGGCAAGCACCTTAGAACACCTTAGTTCCGTTTATCCCCATCTCAACTTTTACACCACTGTGATAGTATATGTTGAAGATTAAGACAAATCAGGACCTCTTAAGGGAGGGGTCTTAACAGCTCCTTGGGTAATTCAGATTTACCATCCAATTGAGAACTTCTGATTTAGATTTATTTATTCTCTGTTACCCTTCATGCCCTCTTAACACCCCTGACCTTTCTGCTGGGATAATTTTTCTTCCTCCAAAATATCCTTTAGATTCTTCTTAAGGATAAGTCTGCTGGTAACATATTCTTTCAGCAAAATATGTATCACTGCTTTCTTGAAAGCTGTGTTCATCAGGAATGTAATTTCTTTCACCACTTTAATTATTTCATTCCATTCCTGATGCCCATGATTTTTTATTGAAGTTGGCTATCAGTATAATTGTTGCTTCTTTGAAGGTAATGTGCCACTTTTCTCTGGCTGCTTTTAATCTTTTTTTCCTTTGAATCTGGTTTTCAGTAATTTTACAGTTAGGTTTGTAGGTGAGGATTTTTTTTTTTTTTTTAAGTATTCAGCTTGAAGAGTTCCTTGACTCTGTGGTTTGATATCTTTCATCAGTTTTAGAAAGTCCTCAGCCATTATCTCTAAATATTGCTTTTGTCTAAATCTTCATTTTCCTTCTGGGACTCCAGATACGCACGTCTTTGATTTTTCTAACTGCATCCTCTGTGTCTCTTGCCTTCTGTGTTTTCTATCCTCTTTGTCTCTCCAGGCCTCATTTGATAGTTTCTTCTGCCCTTTTGTCTTAGTTTGTTAGGGCTGCTATAAATACCATGCACAGGTTAGTTTAAGCAGCAGGAATTTTTTATGGTTTTGGAGATGAGAAGTCTGAAATTAAAGTCTTAACAGGCCGTGCTCTCTCCTGGAGTGCAGCGTCCTCCTGCTGGCTGCACAGTCCTTGGGGTTCCTTGGCTTGCATCTCTTTCTCTGTCGCATGACAAGCTACTTCACTCTCTGGCTTCTTCTGACTTCTATTTCCTTGTCCAATTTCCTTTGCTTATAAGGACTTTAGCCATATAGATTAAAGTCTACCCTCATTCCATTTGGCCTCATCTAAATAGGCTTTTCTAAGATCAGGTTACAAAATTTAGATTTACAGTAATAACACATTATGACTTGAATGTTTATAATGTATCTTGGGATCTGATTTGCTAATTCTTACATTGTTTCATTAAAAATTTTACTGTCCAGATAAATGTGAATAATTTTGTTTTTTCTAATTTAGTTTTTTATACATCTTAATTTACTTTTTATTTTTTGCATGTGTGATTTAGTTTTATTTTAAGAATAATTTTTTCCAGGTGTCTATATTAATAATTTTTTTTGTTAGAGAAGTGGTAGGTTTACAGAAATATCATTCATAACATATATAAAATACAGAGTTCCCACATACCACCCTATTATTAACACCTTACATTAGTGAGGTACATTTGTTATAATTCATAAAGAGCATTTTTATAATTGTACTACTAACTGTAGTCTCTCGTTCACAATAAGGTTTGTTGTGTTGTACAGTCCTATGTTTCTTCTTTTAATTTTTATTCTGGTGA
>JAKSZT010054226.1:6324860-6407208 GCA_026826555.1 Tolypeutes matacus
TGCCAGTTGGCACTTGGTATTAATCCCTCGTTGCCAGGGAGGCTCATCCCCGGGAGTCATGTCCCACGTTGGGGGGAAGGTAATGCAATCATATGCTGAGTTTGGCTTAGAGAGAGGCCACATTTGAGCAACAAGGAGGCTCTCAGGTGGCAACCCTTAGGCACCCACCTATCTCTTTTGAACTAGCTTGGACCATTCAGAGCTTTATGGCTTTAACCACTTAATTCTTGTTGATTTGAAGAGTTCTCAGGGAACCATCAGAGTACCCCATTCTTTTTCCAATTACCAGACACTCTTGTTAGCCACCATAGTGTAAGAAAAGAAAGTGCATTTAACTGGAATCTACCGGTGATTTCTTTCAGCAGTTCCCTAAATTGATTACAACAAAAGCTTTAGTTTCCTAGCTGCTAAAACAAATGCCATACAATGGTAAGGCTTAACAACAGGAATTTTATGGGCTAAGGGCTTCAGAGGCTTGAAGACTTGCTCCTTCCTTGGGTTGGTATATTCTGGCTGGCCGGCAATCTTCACGGTTCCTTGGCTTTTCCATCACTTGACAATGCACATGAAGCGGGTCTTTCTCTTCCAGATTCTGTTGACTTCCAGCTTCTGGACTGCTTTCATCCTTTTTTTAAGATTTATTTATTTATTCCCCGCTCCCCTCTTTTTATGTTCGCTGTCTGCTCTCTGTGTGTTCTTCTGTGTCTGCTTGTCTTCTCTTTAGGTGGCACTGATCCTAGGACTTTCGGGAGTGGGAGAGAGGTGCTCAGTCTCTTGTGCTACCTCAGCTCCATGGTCTGCTGTGTCTCTTATTGTCTCTCTTCTTTGTCTCTTTTTGTTGCGTCATCTTGCTGTGCCAGCTCTCCGTGTGGACCAGAACTCCTATACAGGCCAGCACTGGGTGCAGGCCAGCTTGCTTTTCACCAGGAGGCCCCAGGAATCGAACATTGGACCTCCCATATGGTGGACGGGAGCCCAATCTCTTGAGCCACATCTGCTTCCCCACTTCCATCCTTTCTAAGGCCTCCATCTAATAGGATTAAGACTCATCTTGGGCCACACCTTAACTGAAATAACCTCACCGAAAGGTCCTGTTTACAATGGGTTCGTGAATTAAGATTAAGACCATGTTTTTCTGGGCTGCATAACTCCAAGCCACTACAACAGCTGTATCTGAAATAGTTTTCGTTGGCTGTTTGAGAAAACCGAGCACAAATATTTTCAGTGTTTATCCGTGGAACAAATCAATAAGGGAAACATCGGTCTTTTATTTTAAAATTATAGTAAATCCAGAATTTTAGCCCAGCATAACTGGAGCTATGTTACAGCTAGTTGAAATTCTGCCTTAACAGAAAATTTTAAAAATATCTGTGCCATGAGTTTTTTTAGGTCACAAATTGGCATTCCCCCCCCCCCCCATAAATTTGCACATCCTTAAAGACAAATATGTACCCAAAGTGTTAATTCTACAGTGTTTTTTAATATTGCACGACTCATCTAAAGTTAAAGAAAGGTATTTGGAATTTTTCAAATGATGTTATTAGAAAAATCTTGTATTCTATGGACTGTTCTTTGGTGGTTTAATTGAAGATCTTTGACTTGTAAAATATCTTTTTGGTGCTTTCCTCATAATTTTCAAACAATATTTCCATAAAAAGAAACCTTTTATTTTATCATTTCACCATCTAAAACTTGGCAAGGATCCAAGCCATTTTAGAGCTGGTCAAAATGACAAGTTGAGACCTGTTAAAAATTGTTTAAATTGTATTTTGCGGTGGGATGTTTCTGATTTTAAAGCAATTAATTTTGTTGATTCTGTGTTTTTTACTATTGAGATAAAACTTCTTATCACATTCACTGTGTATTTGCTGAAAATGTCACTAAATATCCACTTTATTATCTTAAAAATATTTTTACACAGAAGATAACTTTTTCATTTTGCTCTGCCATAGAAAATTACAGTTGCCACTCATTATGAAATATGTGACATTTCTTCCAGTCTTTTTTTCTCTTTACTGTTCAGGTCATAATATTGCTTTTTAAAAAATATCCATTTGATTCTTTAAATTTAAAGATTTTCCTATACTTTTTTCCCCTATATTTTTCTAAACTAGAAAAATAATTTTTAACAAATATGTATTTCAATTTAGTTATCAACACATTCTAATGATGTTTTGGTTTATAGAATAAAGATAATACAGTCTGAATCAATCTGTTGCCACCAACTAGACCAGCTCTGAATTTATGTGTAATGCTAGGAAACATGTACCACCCAACACATGCATTATAATGCATATGTCATGATGCAGTGATTAAAGCAAAATGTGGTTCTATAAAAATAGTTATTTTTCACAGAATAATATTTTTTAGTGTTTCAGTTTTTAAATTTAGATTACTTAAGATGAAATAAAATAAAAAATTCACTTTCTAGTAGCACTAGCTACATTTCAAGTGCCCAGTAACCTCATCTGGCTATTGGCTAACCATATTGAACAGCACAAATTTAGTTAAAATACATGACTGCTTTGAGTTTTTCTTTGCTGATATAATTTTTTTTTTTTTTTTAAAGATTTTATTTATTTATTCATTTATCCCCCCCTTGCTGCTTGTGCTCGCTGGGTCAGCTAACCACGCCGTGCGGGTGGGCTTGCCTTCACCAGGAGGCCCCGGGAACCGAACCCGGGGC
Organism: Tolypeutes matacus; assembly: GCA_026826555.1. Taxonomy (NCBI): domain Eukaryota; kingdom Metazoa; phylum Chordata; class Mammalia; order Cingulata; family Chlamyphoridae; genus Tolypeutes; species Tolypeutes matacus. Next base: position 6,327,547 of record JAKSZT010054226.1, read on the forward strand.
CTCCCATATGGTAAACGGGAGCCCTACTGATTGAGCCACAGCCGCTTCCCTTTGCTGATATAATTAACTGCATTATATTATCCATAAGGAAAGAGGAAAAAAGAACAAAATGTGCTCTCTGGAGTCAAACAGAATTAGGTTAGAATCCCAATTCGTCCTGTTAGCTATTCTATTTCATTCTCTAAATCCCATTTTGCTTATATGTAAAATGAGTATAATGGTAACATGGACATTGTAGAATTTACTTTGACATTTGAATGACTTGGTGTTTATATTACTTAGCAGAGATATTTTGGTACTTAGTAGTAAGCAATTAAAAAATGTTAAGTTACTGTTTTGCTCAATTATCTTGGCAAGAACTTAGCCCAGGTCCTCCTTGTTTCATGTCTGAATTGTTGCCATCTGCCTCCAAGGGCTCTGCCAATCCCACTCCTTACCCTTTATACAGACTTTTCTATAGCTTTTTACCAAATACGTTCTTTTTAAAGCATTTTTTTAAAACATGGCACTTCCCTCAAAGGACTCTGTGGAGACAATGGCGCCAAATCCAAATCTCTTAATACGGCTTCTAGCGTATGCTCCTTCCTCTGCCCCATAGCCCATTTAGTCTGATCTCTCTTTGTTTTTCAGGATTATTAATATACTCCTTAGACACTTAACTAAGTACTATGTATAAGGCACAGTGATAGCATTTAGCCAGGGTATCTGCTTCCCAGGCACTTAAGAGAAAAGAAATCCATTTTTCTTGGGGGCTGATATGGTACCATACTAGACTTTCTACCTCCAGGATTTCACCCTTTATTCCTTAGATCACTAATACTCACACATTTTCTCTTCACCTATTCAGATATCCTTTACCTTTCAAGCTTGCCTTGAGTTCAGCTTCTAAAGCTCCCTTGCTTCTTTGAATTGCTATATTTAGCATATTTATCATAAACTTCATGCAGTAGTTTCTTAGTATTTACAGTTCATCACCTGAAGCTTCAATTTCCCCAGAGACCCCAAAGTTCTGTGTTATAGTGATTAGTAATTTATTTGAGACCCTCCTGACATGCAGGAACGAATAAGCTAAACCTACCTAGCATCTGAATTTCAGTGCTTTATAAGTTCCTACTTATCAAACTTGCCATTTATGGATAAAGTTATTTTTTTTTTTAAGTTGGAAATATGATTGGGAAATCCTTATTCTGTATCCTCCACGAATAGCTACTGTGCTTTTGTGATTGATTTCTTATCTCTTCCACAGTGGTATATATTCCCCGTATATATAGGGACATCTTGTTTCCTATGTACCACTGTATTGGGCACCTAATAAATTCTTTTTTTTTTTTTTTAGATTTTATTTATTTATTCATTTATCCCCCTCTTGCTGCTTGTGCTCGCTGGGTCAGCTAACCCCGCCGTCGGGCGGGCTTGCCTTCACCAGGAGGCCCCGGGAACTGAACCCGGGGCCTCCCATATGGTAAACGGGAGCCCTACTGATTGAGCCACAGCCACTTCCCATAATAAATTCTTGTTCAATAATTCTAGTGATGCTTGTCATTATGTTTTATGGTTGGTTCTCCTGTTAACTAACTAGTGAAGAAAGACAAAGTAGAGACTGGGGTCCTTCTACTTGTCCTCCTCACTGCTGTAATGTTTGCACTCCAGGTCCTTATTTCCTAGGGCCTGAGGATGCGAGTCAACCAGCTCCAACGTGCATTTGTGTATTTATTCTCTCTCAAATAGTGGAGCACGTGTTGTGAGGCTACACATGGCAGCAAGGAAGCTAGGAATCATAGCTGTGCACCTAGGCCTTAGGGAGCCCAAGAATATTGCCCCTGTAGCAGGTTTCAGGGTAGAAAGAACGGCCCACATGGCCTTGCCTGATGAGGCGTGGAATATATATGGGAGCTAGAAAGTTCAGCGCTGCTCAATATTATTGTATTGTTTTAGTTTGCCAAAGACTGCCAATGCAAAGTACTAGAAATAGGTGGGTTTTATAATGGGAATTTATTAGGGGAAAAGCTTACAGTTCTGAGGTTGTGAAAATGCCCAAATACAGGCATCAACAGAGTTGTTTTCTCACCAAAGGTTGGCTGCTGGCGATCCTGGAGTCATGCCCTGTGGCAAAGCAAAATGGCCCTTGGTCTCTGCCTTCTCCTCCAGGCTCACTTTCTCCCCTAGTTCAGATGTGGGCAATCAGGCACATAGCTTGTGTCTCCCCCAGGCCTTACCTCGTGGTCTCTTCATCTTTGGGCTGCTCCACTGATTCCAGCATCCGGCCTTTCAGCCTCTTGGGGTTTCTCTCTTTCTGCGGCTGCCAAGGATCCTGGATTCCTCTCTCACATGGCAGGGAAAAATTGGTGGCTCTTTCTCTGCCCTCTTGTCCATTTAAGTAGGACCCTGGGAATCAGATTAGATCTAATCAATCAATCTAATCTAATCACCAAAGTGATCTAATCAAAGGGTCCTTTAGCTGAATCTAACCAAAACATCCCACACACTGTAGGGTTACATGCACAGGAATGGGTTAGCTTAAGAACATAATTTTCTGGGGTCCACAGAAGACTCAAACCAGGACATATATATCACTGTGGTTAATGTGGCTGGCTTCACTCTTTCCTGTCCTGGTCCAAAGAGGAATGGAATGGAAATTGCTCTGGTTTGGGAGTTAAAGAGGCCTGACTCCTAGTCCAAACCCAGCTTGGTGAACCTCTTACAAGCAAGTATCTTGTCTCCTTGGGCCTCGCTTTCCCAAACTGTGAAATGGTAAATATATGGTCTACATACCACCAGTACCCTTTTGTGTATTGATATGAAAATGATTATTCATTGTTTAGTTCATCTCCTACCTAGTTCATTCCTAAAGCAATCTTTGGCAAATTTATAGTGTTACCATACACTAGCAGGTTGTATTGGAACCTCAAGATAGTTCAGTGGTCTAGCTCATTAGGTAGATTTGGGTTTAAATACGTGAATTGATCCCTTCTTTGTAAAAGATATACTTTAAGGGGTAGTGTGGTTACCTTATTAATTTATAGGATGGAATTATAAGAAACCAGTTATATGTAGGCCAGTTAACTCTTGGTTGTTTAGAGACAGTAGTTCTTTTTAGCCACATTTGTGGTGTATAAAAGAATGGAATGATCCAGGGGAGCACTATCTCAGCCAAAGTTTATTCTCTTCTTTGTATGTAATAATTCTTAAGAACTTGCCTTTAGGTTACTAATAAAGTAAGCCATCCAAAGTTGATCTTGAAAAGGAATTATAAAAAGTAATTTATTCTTATTAAAGGAAATGCAGAAAGTATAGAAAGCAAAATAAGAAATGCTTAATCTCTTCATGTAAAAATAGTTGTTACCGTTTCATGGATAGTTAGTAGAGCATAATAGTTGAAGAGAGTTGGCTCACATTTAGACAGCTGGCCTTCAAGTCCTGGTTCTGTCACTAGCTGTGGGAGCTTGGGCAAGTTACTAAACCTCTCTGTGCTTTGGTTTCCCCATCTGTTAAATAAGGATATCTAGTTTATAGAGTTGATGTCATCATTAAACGAGCTAATATAGTGAATATGCTTAGAATACTATGTTGTACATATTCATATATTTGCTCGATTCTTTTTATATTGCTTCTTTGAAATTATTTCTTTCTGTCCATAAATGCATGTGTTATCTTTTATGGGTTGTAGAGGCTTAAAACAATGAACGTTTACCATGTCACAGTTCTTGCGGGTCAGGAGTCAGGCCCGGCTTTGCTAATTGCCTCTGGCCCAAAGTGTCTCTTGAGGCTACAGCCCAGGCCACTGGGCCACGGTGTCCTCTGCAGGCTCTGTTAGGGGGATCTGCTTCCAGGTGCACTCGTGTGGTTGCTGCAAGCTTCAGGTCTCAAGCTGTTCCCTGGAGACCCCTTCAGTTCCCTGACCTGTGGGCCTCTTCATAGGGCAGCTCAGAGCCAGTGGGAAAGAAAGTGCCCATGGCAGCCTGGGTTCCTGTTCCTTCTGCTGCTCTCACTCCTAGCAGCAGCACTGCCCCCCCCCACTACAGAGATTCTCTTGTACAAGGCCCTGAGGTCACTGGGAATCCTCTTGGAGGCTGCCTACCGCCAACAGTTTTTTAAACACAAGTACAACTTTTGCTTTTTTTAAAACAACAACAACAACAACATTAACAACATAAGTATTTTCTTATGTGTTTGCTGTAATATTGATTTTTAGTGGCCCTGTAATTCTTCAGCTCTTCCATTTTGCAGGAAATTTACTGGGGATTGCACTGATGAGCAACACCTGTTGGGTAGTAGCAGGTAGACTTGGGCAGAGGGAGAAGTTGGTCTGTGACGCTCTCAAAACTAAGGCCTTTTTTTTTTTTAAAAAAATTTTTAATTATTTATTTATTTTTTCCTGTCCCCTCGTTGTTTGCACTTGATGTGTCTGTTCATCTTCCTTGGTTATTTAGGAACTGAATCTGGGACCTCCGATATGGGAGGGAGGCACCTAATTGCTTAAGCCACCTCTGTTGCCTGCTTTGTTGTGTCTCTTATTATGTTTTTCTTCTTGTGTCTCTTGTTGAGTCATCTTGTTGTGTCAGCTTGCTGTGCCTGCCCATCGTGCTAGCTTGCTGTCTTCTCTAGGAGGCACCGGGAACCGAACCACAGACCTCTCGTGGTAGGTGGGAGCCCAGTCGCTTGAGTCACATCTGCTTCCCAAAAACTAAGGTCTTAAATCATGGTTACTAATCCTTTCTGGAGTTCTACTTAGATGGGTGGCAAACTGGTTAACATTTTGTGAAACCCTTTTTTTTTTTTTTTTTTTTTGTCAGAGAGGGCACTATTTGATGGCATTTTGCTTATTATTCACTCTTAAGACTTTAGCTCTCAACCTCAAATGCGGTCCAGTGGAAACATTGCTGCCGCACTCATCTCCCCAGAGCTCCTCTCTCATCAGAAATTCTTCACGAGGCTCACCATTGCCTACCAAACCAAGCCAGAACTCCAAGCACCTCTGCACTCCAACCTCTTTCCCTCCACTCTAGCTGAGCTCCTGTGACTCCCCTTCACACAGTTTGTACTCAGATACAAATGATTCTTTGAATTCATACTGTTCTTTACAGCCTCTGGGCCTTTGTACTTGATTTTGATGGTTCTTTGCCCCTGACTTGCCCTTTGTCTCAACAATTTTTAAAATATCAACTTTATTGAGATGTATCACATACCATGTAGTTCACCCACTTCGTGTCCAATTCAATGTTTTAAAATGTATTTACAGTTCTACAGTCATCGTGACAATCGGTTTCAGAACATGTTCATCACCCAGAAAAGAAACAAATACCTATTAGCAGTCATTCCCCATTACCCGGCTCCCCACCCCGCCGACCCACCAGTGATCTTTTTCTGTCTCTATAGATTTGCCTATTCTGGACATTTCATGTAAATGGAATCATACGATATGTGTTATCTTTGTGACTGGCTTCTTTCACCTCGCATGTTTTCAAGATCCGTCCATATCATAGCATGTATCAGTACTTCATTTCTTTTTATTGCCAAGTAATATCCATTGTACATATACACGTATACCACATTTATTTTAATATATCTGTACCACGTATTTTATCTATTCATCAGTTGATAGGCATTTGGGTTGTTTCACTTTTTAGCTGTTGGGAATAGTGCTGCTATGAACATTCATGTACAAGCTTTTGTGTGGATATGTTTCATTTCTTTGTATATATCTAGGACTGGACTTGCTAGGTCATATGGTAACTTGAGATTGAAACTTTGGAGGAACTGCCAGGTTTTTCCAAGGTGCTGAACCATTTTTACCATCCTACCAGCAGTATATGAGGGCTCCAATTTCTCCACATCCTCGCCAACATCTTGTCTTTTTGATTAAAGCTATTCTAATGGATGTGAAATGGTATCTCATTGTGGTTTCGATTTTCATTTCCCTGGTGGCTAATGATGTTGAGTATCTTCTCATGTACTTATTGGCCATTTGTATATCTTCTTTAGAAAAATGTCTATTCAGATCCTTTGCTCGTTTTTAAATTGCGTTATTTGTCTTTCTGTTGTTGAGTTGTAAGAGTTTTATATATTCTAAGTATAAATCCTTATTAGATTTATGGTTTGCAAATGTTTTCTCCCATTCAATGGGTTGTCTTTTTACTTTCTTGATGGTGTTCTTCGAAGCACACAAATTTTTAGTTTTTTTTTTTTTTTTTTTTTTTTTTACCGGGAGGTACCGGGGATCGAACCCCAGTCTCTCCATATGGTAGACGGACGCCGAACCTCTTGAGCCACATCCGTTTCCCAAATTTTTAGTTTTGATACTGACTGAAGTATGTTTTTCTTTTGTTGCTTGTGCTTTTGAGGTCGTAGCTAAGAAGCCATTGCCTAATCCAAGATCCTGACAATTTATGCCTGTGTTTTTCCTTCTAAGAGTTTTATAGTTTTTACATTTGGGTCTTTGATCCATTTTGTGTTAATTTTGCATATGGTGTGAAGTAGGATTCCAACTTCATTTTTTTTTTTTTTAAAGGTGTTGGGGATTGAACCCGGGACCTCGCATGTGAGAAACTGGCACTCAACCACTGAGCCACATCGGCTTCCCTCAGTTGTTTTTTTTTCGTTTGTTTTGCTTGTTGTTTGCTTTTTGCTTTTTTTCAGAAGGCACCGGAAACAAACCTGGGACCTCCCATGTGGGAGGTGGGTGCTCAAGGACTTGAGCCACATCCGCTCTCCCAACTTCATTCTTTTGCGTGTGTTTATCTAGTTTTCCCAGTGTCGTTTGTTGAAAAGACTATTCTTTCCCCATTGAATTGTCTTGGCATCCTTGTTGAAAATCAGTTGACTGTAAATATGAGGGTTTATTTCTGCAGTCCCAGTTCTATTCCACTGATCTGTATGTCTGTCCTTATGGCAATACCACACTGTCTTTATCACTGTAGCTTTGAAATCACAGTTTTTAAGTTTTAAAATCAGAAAGGATGAATCCTCCAACTTTGATCTTTTTCATGATTATTTTGGCTATTCTGGATACCTTGAATTTCCATAATAGTTTTAGGAATTGTTAATTACTACAGAGAACCTACCTGGAATTTTGATAGGGATTACATTAAATCTGTAGATCAATTTGGGGAATATTTCTGACTTAACAATATTAAGTCTTAAGTATTTTATTCTTTTTGATACTTTTGTAAATGAAATTGTGTTCTTAATTTCATTTTTTGGATTGTTCATTTCAAGTGTGTATTTTATTCACGTTGTACCTCATTTTCTAAATTCATTTGTTTTAATGGGTTTTTAGTGGCTGCCTTAGGATTCCCTATATCTAACATCATGCCATCTGCAAATATAGTTTTACTTCTTCGTTTCCAATCTGAATGCTGTTTATTTCATATTCTTGCCCGATTGTCCTGTACATAACTTCTACAGTGATAATTAGAAGTGGTAAGAGCAGACATCCTTGTTTTGTTCCTAATCCTGAAGGAATCTAAGCAAATTTTGAAGTCTTCAAGGGCCATCTCTTCTGTGGATACTGTTGACTGATACTTTTTCCCTTCTATAAATTGTATGACTTTATCTACATTTTGTTTGGGATTATTGCTTGGTATCTTTCTTTTTATGATTATTCATACCTAACATCTTATAGGGCAGGAGAGCATGCTTTATCTTTAGGATTTGCAATAATAGCTAATGTTTATTGAGAGCTTCCTGTGTACTGATACTGTGTTCCATCTTTAAATTTCTTACTGCATTTAAATCTTCACAATAACTTAGTCTGGTAGATGCTCTTATTTACCCATTTACAAGAGGAAATTGAAGTGTGGAAAGCTTAATATGTTAGCCAGCTCATGGCAGCATAGCTCTGTAGGAGACAGTAATGTATATAGTTAGATAATAAACAGAAAATATTAAATAACCATACTTGACAAATGAATAGATTCTTGTGTATGGGGAGATATAAAAAGTGAGTGCCAGAGCCCCATTTAAATTATCCACAAACTGCACACATACTCAAAGATGATAAAGTAGAAGTAGAAAGGAAAGGCAGGGAATATAGTCTTTAAATATCCTATGCCGTTATCTTTTAGTCTTTTGAGATCTTTCTTCACTAACACTGATGGTAGTAAATGCCAACTTTTGCTTAGTGATTAATTTATATAACGTTGGTAGAGGAGAAGCTTTTATTCATCATAATTGAAACTCTTGTCTTAGGCCTAGGTGTTTGGACTTGTACTCCTAGGAGAAAGCAGCAATTTCTGCTGTGTCCTATTTTGACCTTCTTTGTTTAGATGAGTAAATTACTGCAGAGATTCCTGATTATGGTCAAATAGAATAAGTGCATTACAGCCTATTTCTTCCTACTGATTACAACTAAAGCCTCTGCAGAGAATATGAAAGCACCTAACTATGTGTGAGTTCTGTAAAGTGAACATTAGCAGGTTGATGGGCAAGAGGAGTCAAAATCTGAAAAAACAACCATATAGCAGTAAGTCCCTCCCCACCCACCCCCCAACCCCCACTTATCTCCTGGCTTTTACCAGAGCCTGCCTGAGCTGCAGGACTGGAGAGTGGGAACAGATAGAAATTTCCTTTTAGGCCAGAAGACCCAGCAAAAGGGCTCTTGGGAGCTGGAGTGTGTGTGGGCAATCCCAGAGGAAATGAGCTGGGTAAGGGGATTCCAAAGTCTTTGTATGAACTGACACTAGTTCTGGGCTCATCTCCAGGCTCCACATGCAGGGAACAGATGCAAAGAAGCATAGCAAAGGTTTTGAGAGTTGAACTACCGTATAAACCACCACCCAGATCCCAGACTAATGCATGACTGAGTGGTGCATGCACAGGGAAGACCCAAGCAGCCTAAGCCTAGCAGACTTCGAAGACTAAAAGGACAGTGGAGGGGAGCAGATGTGGCTCAAGTGGTTGAGCACCAGCTTCCCACATATGAGGTCCAGGGTTCAATCCTTGGCCCCGGTGCTTTTAAAAAAAAAAAAAAAAAGAAAAAAAGTTCATATTAGTGAGACCATAAAATATTTTTCCTTGCTTGATGGACACTCGGGTTGTTTCCATATTGTAGCAATTGTGAATAATGCTGCTGTGAACATGGGTGTGCAAATGTCAGTTCACATTCTTACTTTCAGTTCTGTATATATTCCTAGTAACGGGATTGCTGTATCCTATGGCAGCTCTATATTCAGTTTCTTGAGGAACCACCAAACTCTTGCACAAAGGTTGCACCATTCTACATTCCCACCAACAGTGAAGGAGGGCTCCTACTTCTCCACATCTTCTCCAGAGCTTGTAATTTTCGGTTTTTTAAATAATGGCCGTTCTGTAAGGTGTGGAATAATATCTCAGCGTAGTTTTGATCTGTGTTTCCCTAATAGCTAATGATGTTGAACATTGTTTTCCATGTGCTTTTTGGCCATTTGTATTTCCTCTTTGGAGAAATGTCTTCAAGTCTTTTGCCCATTTTTAAATTGGGTTGCTTATCTTTATTGTTGAGTTGTATGATCTCTATATAACATGGATGTCAAATCCTTATCTCGTTTAGCTTTGAAGGGAGAAGACTTAGGTATTAGTTTTCAAGAATACCTGTTATGTGTATACAGACATAAATTTACCATCATAAAAAAGATCAGTAAGTTTCGAACATTTTTTGGTTAAAGAAAAGTGTATTAATTTACCTTTCAGTTTGATGACTCTCATAAGGTACTTTCCCAGGAAATTACCAGCAGACTTCTGTGTGATACGTTAGATTTTTCTGGTTATTCCTCCTCTTACTTCAAAGTATTGTAAAAGATTTTACCTTTCCAAGTTCTTGTTACTGTAAAGGTCACCCACTACCCTTGAAATTCATCACCCACTCCAAGGCACGTAATGTTGAACCTTCATAATACTAGAAATTGGGAAGATCTTAGAATTTACTATCATATAGGAAAAACAGACCTTACACTAAGGATTAGGGGTCAAATTAGCTTTTGATTTAGCAGCAGCAGTGCTGGAAAGTAGAAGATAGTAGCTTCATACCTTAAACTCTAAGGGAAAATTATTTCCAGCCTACAATTGGGCTCATCCAAATTACTGATGGTGTGCATATAATAAAAACCATTTTTGAGACCTTTCATGGTTGAAATTTACCATTCATACACCCTTTCTCGGAAAGCTGTGGGAAGATGTGAGCCACTAAAACAGGGAAGTAAATCAAGAAAGAGAACATTGATGGTAGGAATGTAAATGGTGTGGCTGCTGTGGAAAACAGTTTGTTTATTCCTAAGAAAGTTAAATTTAGAATTACCACATGACCCAGCAATTCTAGCTTTAGGTATAAACTCCCAAAGAATTAAAAGCAGGAACTCAAACAGTTACTTATACACCAGTGTTCTTTTTTTTTTTTTTCCTAAGATTTTATTTATTTACTGCCTCTGTTGTTTGTGCTCGCTGTGTCCATTCATTGTGCGCTCTCTGTGTCTGCTGGTCTTCTCTTTAGGAGGCATCGGGAACCAAACCCAGGACCTTCCGTGTGGGAGAAAGGTGCTCAGTTGCTTGTCCGTTCCCTGCTTTGTTGTGCTTCTCATTGTGTTTCCTCTTTGTGTCTCCTTGTTGCATCATCTTGTTACATCAGCTCACCATGCCAGCCTGTTGTGTCAGCTTGCTGTCTTGCTCCTCTTCTCTAGGAGGCACTGGGAGCCAAACTCGGGACCTCCCATGTGGTAGGGAGGCACCCAATGCTTGAGCCACATCTGCTTCTCTACACCAGTGTTCTTAGCAACATTATTTACAATAGCCCAAAGGTGGAAACAACCCACTACAGATGGGTTCATTCACAGATGAATGGAAAAATAAAATGGTGTATTTACACAATGGAATATTAAGCCATATAAAGAAATGAATTTCTGAGACATACTGCAACAGATGAGCTTTGAAGACATCAGTTTGAGTGAAATAAGCCAGACACAAAAGGACAAATATTGTATGATTCCACTTATATGAAGTTTCTAGAATAGGCAAATTCATAGAGACAGAGAGTAGAATACACGTTACTAGGGACCCAGGGAGGGAGAATGGGGAGTTATTGCTTAATGGGTACAGCGTTCTATATGGGATGAGGAAAAAGTTTTTGTAATGGAAGGTCATGATGGTAGTACAATATTGTCCCTGAATTGTACACTTAAAAATGGTTAAAATGGCACATTTTATGTATATATACTTTTTGTCAAAGTTAAGAAAAAGAATGAGGAAGATACTGAGTCAGGAAAAAGGCAAAAGGAATTTTCGGGATGGTGGTGAATCAAAGTCCCAGGACAATGTTGGTGGCTCGAGAATAATTGGTCCAGATGACACAGGATAACGGAGGGCCTGAGTAGGGATGTCTTCAAGAAAAAAAGAAAATGAACCCACGAATCAACTGGTGCATCTGACTGTATTGAAGGAAGTTTTACAGAACTTTTAAACAATTTCAGGAAGTCTTGTAAAACGAAGCTGGTAAAAGAAAGGATGCAATTGCTCATTCTAAGGGGGAAAGGAGATGTCTACGAAAGGAAATGTGATCACAGTATACTTGGATGTTTGTTACAATAATGTAAATAAGGAGTATTCACTTGACCAACAGAGGAAGGGCAACAGGTGGGTGAGTGTAGGGTATGGTGGGATAAGAGTTAAGTCTTCTAGTAGTGAGTTGATGGAGAATGTCTGAACTGAAAAGCCACGGTGAGGGAGCAGGTGTAGCTCAAGTGGTTGAGCACCTGCTTCTCATGTACGAGGTCCTGGGTTCAATTCCTGGTACCGCCCTCTTCACCCCCCCTCCCCTCCAATCAAGGTGTAGAAATTAAGCACATTTAGAAATATGGAGGCAAATGGCAGCTGAAAGGCTGAAAGACCTTCTGGCAGCTGCCTCTGAGGAGAGGAGTGTGCAGTTGGGATAGGGGCTGTGTTTTTGCCAAGCCTTTTGAAAACAGCTACTTCCTTGGATATAAATGATTGTCTGCTCTATTTTAGGTGCAGTTCCAGAGATAGTGGTTAGAAAAATCGACAGGGGCCCTCTTAGGAGCTTACATTTTATTGGTGACAGGTGGACAGTGCAGTATAAGTAAGCAAGATAGTTTCAGATCACTCGAGGAAAATAAACCTCGGCAATGGGCTGGGGAGGGGCGTTTTAGATGGGGTCACCAGGATGCCCTTTGGGAGGATGCACATTGGAGTCCAGACCTGAAAGGTGAGAATGTACCTGCTCCAGGAAGAGCAGGGAAAGAGGAGGTTCTAGGGGGAGGGCCTCCAGGCAAGAAGGTCTCCTGGCTAGTGTGGGCACACAGCAAGGTTGGAGCTAAGAGCTAAGGTGGGGTTAATGAAATGAGTCAGGGGCCAGACCAGGGAGGGCCTTCAGACCATGGTAAAGAGTCTGAATCCCTTGGAACGGAAGAGTGATGTGATCTGATTTGAGATTATTGGGAATGCCGTGTGGAGAGTGGCTCGTGGGAGGGCAAGCCTGGACATAGCTCCCAGTAGCCCACCAGGCAAGAAGAAAAGTGGTGTTCCACTGTGCACTCTGGTTTTGTGTGTGTGTGTGTTCACACACACACTCACATGCTTTTTATGGTTTCTTTTTACTCGAGTGTAGCTTTTTCTGCTATCCTTTTTATGCCTTTATTTAGTGGTTAGGTGGCTTGAGCCCAGGAAGCCTAATTAATGGCTGATGCAGCAAACCATCAGTAAACATACTGACTAGCAGCTTGTACTAGCTTTATTACTCTATTTTTAAGGATTGCTGATAATTACAATAATGCACATGGGCATAGGTCCAAGACAGGAAGAATGATTGTCTTCAAGCAGATCTGGTGTGAGCCGATAATATGGTCTATTTACTTTTAAATTTAAATGCTATGTAAATCATAGGAAAGAAGTCTTTTTATCTTGCTTTGAACTTGGAAGGGATGCCAATCTTTCCTATTTTTGTTATGTTCAGAGCCTTAATGGACATTTGAAGGTAAAGTAAATTTTTCCATCAAGACTGTTATCTGAATAGTATTTGCACCTGGTAAAATGTTTAGCAGGCTAGCTGTATGGAAATTGCCGTTTGTGGTTTTTTTTTTTTTTTTTTTTTTACCAGGAGGTCTCAGGGATTGAACCTGGGTCCTTCCATATGGTAGATGGATCCGCCCAACCACTTGAGCCATATCCGCTTCCCAGCCATTTGTGTTTTAAAATGTGAATCACCCTCCTCCTTCCCCTCCCCTGCTTTGTGAAGAGTCTTTTTGGCAAATTGTCTTATTTTCTGGTTATAAGCAAAGATAGAGGTTTATTCACCCAGTAATCTCTGCCCAGTACTTCCTTTTCTGCATCACAGGATCTTAGAAATAAAAAGCTACACTTGTGGTTTCCAATATTTTGGTTTTCGTGGAACAGTAAATCTAAGAAGAAAGTTGTAGATAGATAAGGTTGCCAATTCTTAAGATAACAGAACTTAAAAATTCTTAAAACACAGATTAGCCATTTACTAGTGCCATTTTGTAAAGAGCATTTTAAAGACAAAAGGTAAAAAAGATACAGTCTTAGAATTCAAGACAGTCGTTCTTTAAGAGGTCAGTTAGCAGTTCTGCGCCCTTATCTATATGGGCACACACATATACACGAGACTTTTCTTTTCTCCTTTTTTTCAGGAGACCACTGAAAACCTGTGGTAGACCCTATTAGGCCCTGTCTTAGTTTCCAGACTGCTCAGACAAATAAAGCAATGGGTTGGCTCATGAATGAAAATTTTTTATTTATCTATCTATCTATCTATCTATCTATCTATCTATCTATCTATCTATCTATCTATCATCTATCTATCTATCTATCTATTTATTTTAGGAGGTACTGGGGAATGATCCCAGGACCTTATGCCTGGGAAGCAGGCACTCAACCACTGAGCCACATCTGCTTCCCTCATCAGTGGGAATTTATTGTCTCGGTTTTGGAGGCTGGAATTCAGGCTTCCTCCCCGGGGTTGGTCGTGTTCTGGCTGGCCAGCAGTCCTTGGGTTCCTTGGCTTTCCCATCGCATGGTAGTGTTCTCTTCTTTCTCTTCCTGGTTCCCGCTGGCTTCTGGCTCCGCCCTGGGCCTTTCTCTCCAGTTTGAATTTCTTCTGCTTATAAAGGGTGCCAGTAAACTGGACTAAGATCCCACCTCATTCAGTTGGCCCACACCTTAACTAAAAATTAGGTCTTCAAGAGATCTATTTACACTGGGTCCACACCCACAGGAATGGAATTAAGATTAAGAATCTGTTTTTTTGGGGGGGTATAAGAATCCAACCTGCCGCGATGTCCCTTCTGAGTGTTAGGGAACTCCTGCTTTAAAAACTAGTAAAAAAAAAAAACCTCCCTGCTATATGAAAATATGAATGATTTGGGCTGCATGGATTTTTAATTCTTATATTTTCATGGATGCTATGTGAAAGGAAAAGAGATCCATTGAAATCAGTTTCTGATTTCTGAATTGACATTGGCTATTCCTGTTTGTGGATTCATTATTTGAAGTCACTTTTGTAGTGTTTTAGCCAAAACTGACACGGTGGATAGTTGTTTAACCTAACCTCGGTAAAATCACCAAGCTGAGTATTTATTTTAGTGGAGTAAAGCTGTCCAAAGACTAGATTAATTTTTTAAAATGTAATTTTTTGCATTTCAAATACATGAAATAATCAAAATATGTTTAAAAATTAACCTAATTTTTAATGACTGTGACTTAATGCATATAAAAACCGAAAAATATATAGACCATCAGATCAGCCAGAAGAATGCTTATGATTTGTGAGAGTATTGCCAGGTTTGTCCTTGGATTGTCCACAGAAAACTCCCCATCATTTGTTTTATTTCTGTCTGCGAATCAATAAGAATGATTTAGAATGAACATATTTAATTATTAATATTTAATCAGTAGCACTTCTGAGTGTTTGCTTCTTGAATCATTTCACCCTTTTAAGGCTTAGGAAGCACATCCCTGTACATTACCCCTGCCCTACACACAGCTTATTTAGCCACTCTTAATAAATAACTCCCTAAGTAAGAGTGGCCAAATGAGTTCAAAGGTTAAGCCCAAGTTTGCATCATTTAGATCATCTTATATTAATACTCAAGCCTCCTGGCTTCCCGACCCCTGCAGTTAGCCTGCCTTGCAAAGTGTGACAGGCAACCGCCTTGCTTTGGAATCACAGCTAATTCTTTGAGCGAAAAGCTGTGTTTGTTTTCCAAGCTGTATTTTACATGCATTAGAAATTTTGGCAAAGTAGGACTCTGTCGGGTGTCGTGTGAGCCAAAGTTAATATTGTAGGTATCAGTTATTTTAATACTTAAAATTTGGGTAGTGCTGTATTTACATAGCATGAAAGTGAAAACCAAGGCTAAGGGAGACATAACGTCGGTGGAGTTTACATAGCTAGTAAGTAGAGGGAAGGCCCCTCAAGAAAGTGAACTTAGAGAACTGACCTCCACAGTGCTCTCCTGATCACAGCCATCTCAGCAGTAACTGCACATTCATCTTGACCTCATTTCCGTGCCAGCCGGAAGCTGGACCAGCGCCAGGAAGCCAGCAACTCCTGGTGAATTTCTAGGTGTAAGGTTGTATTAAATGGTTCATGTAAAAATCTGGTGACTGAGTTCCCACGATCTAAACTGGGCAGCGTTAATGTACCTGCTGTAGGCATGTTGAGGTTTAATAGGTAGAGAAGGAGCGTGCACTCTCATCTCATCCTGGGTTAGGGAAGGATGACCCGTCTCAAGGGGACCTGGATCTGTTCGTTCCTCCTTGTGGGCCTGCTGTTGAAGCCCCGACTCTGAGTAATTCCAGCCCGAGAGAATCACATCCTCCAGAGCCAGCCGATGTAGCCATGCTGACATCGGAGGGCTTCCTCTGGGCAGGTGCTCTAGCTTTAAGAGTGGGTAAGCAAGCAGCCCTGTTTTACAGAGGGCCTTCAAAGCCTGGTAATAGTCCTAGCCACCAACCCACGGAGAGTGCCCCCTGGGTGCCAGATTACATGAGTTAACTCAATAAACCAACACTGATGTGCAGTTACCACTGCTGTCCTCATTTTATAAATGAGGACACCGTGGTCCAGAGAGGTTAGGCAACTTGGCACAGGGGCACAGCCTACTCAATGCTGGAGATGGGACCTAGTCAAGGTGTGTCTTCCTCCCAGGCCCCATGCCACAGGTGTCTTCTGGGAAGGCTGATGGCTGTCCCTAGTCGGCTGCACCCTTGGGCATTGGTTTTTTAGGATTCCTGTATTACAATAGGCAATCAGAAAGAAACAGGAACTAGTAAAGAACCTTTCCACTTGAGAATTTCAGGTCTGTAAATCCTGTTGTGCATCTGTTCTTTGATGTGAGAGCATTTTATGTATTTTCAGTAACTTCCTAAATTTATAAAAGACACTTAGCTGCCACCTCAGAGAGATGTACTGAAAGACAGACCCTCTTGATTCTTGGACCCTTCCCAGGGTGGCATAGATGGGCAAATGACTGTGTTCCTATAAAAAGCCTTGCAGAGGGAGCAGATGTGGCTCAGTGGTTGAGTGCTGGCTTCCCACATGGGAGGTCCAGGGTTCAGTCTGGTGCCTCCTAAAAAAAACAAAACCAAACAACAAGCAAAACAAATGGAAAGAAAACAAAACAAAAAACAACCCAGGGGAGCCGATGTGGCTCAGTAGTTGAACATGGGACATCTTAGGTTCATTCCCCCACCACCGCTACCTCAAAAAAAAAAAAAAAAAAAAAAAGCCTTGCAGACTGTCTAAACAGTTTTCAATCTTGGAAATGATACCTCATTCATAATTTTAATATTTAAAGCTCTAATAAAAGCAGAGGTTATTTGTATAACTTGCTGCCTATGAAAATAATTTCTAACAGCTAGCGTATGGCAGTGGAAAAATGATAGCTTTTTACCCTTGGGGTTTCCCCCTCCACCTAATTTACCAGTTTCTAATTAGACTTCAATTTATATGTAAAAAAAGGGCCAAGTATTTTCAAGTTGGTGTAATGCAAACTGTCACTTTTAAGAACAAGTTTTCTCAATTTGCTGCCCAAACTGGAAAATGCGTTTAACAAGAATCCTACTATTTTATTAAATGGTGGGTTGAAGTGTTTGACCCTAGGATTTTAAAAAAAGTCAAAGCTTCATTTCTCTGCTGCTGAAGAAGATATTCTAGAAGCTCCAAACTATCACCCTTTTGATAGTAACAAAGGTGGAATTCTTATATGTTAGGCTTAAGGTCATTGCAGAGAAATAAAACTTAGTATGTGTACCTGTGGGATTTTACTACATTAGAATATGTGTCCATTTTTTTTTTTTTTTTTTCCAGAATAAATTTTCACGGTATTGGGCCTGCTCTGATTGTACTTACTAATTTTCTCTTCTCTAACAGATTAAACTCATTATTGAGACAGTGCAACCCAGATTCAAATCCAGGCAGGTAATGAACAGGACTATAAAAACAACACAATCCTTTTTATTGTGAACTAATTTTTTATTTTTTAAAAAGTTGCAGAAATACTACAGAAAGTTCCCTTCTATCCTCACCCAACTTTTCTGTCTTATCTAACCATAACATAATTATGAAAATGAGATTAACATTGGTACAGCACTATTAATTGAATTTCAGTCCTTATTTGAATAATTGTACCAGTTTTTCCATGAATGTCCATTCTCTCCCAGATCCTATCAGGATTCCAATTGCATTTAATTGTTATTTCTTCTTAGTCTTTTCTGATCTGTCACACACAGTAGTACCCAGGCTTTCCTTGTCGTCTTTTTTTTTTTTTTTTTAAGATTTATTCCCCCCCCATTGTTTGTGCTCTCTACCTGCTCTTTGTGTTCATTCATTGTGTGCTTGTCTTCTTTTTAGGAGGCACTGGGAAGCAAACCCAGGACCTCCCATGTAGGAGGGAGGCACCCAATGGCTTGAATCTCCTCCACTCCCTCTCTTTGTGTGTCTCTCTGTGTCTCTTCGTTGTGTCATCTTGTTGTGTCAGCTTGCTGCACCAGCCTATCACGTCAGCTCGCTGTCTTGCTTGTCTTCTTTAGGAGGCACTGGGAACAGAACTCGAGACCTCCCATGTGGTAGGTGGGTGCCCAACTGCTCGAGCCACATCTACTTTCCTTCCATGTCTTTTTGCTGGTGATATTACCTTCAGTCACTTGGTTTAGGTGGTGAGTCTCTACTGTAAAGTAATTGCATTCCCTTTTGTTTTAAAATATAATAAATGTCTTGGGGGTAGGAGGAGAGTACTTTAAGGCTATGCCTAGAACAGGATTTTTTGTTTGTTTGTTTTTCCACTTCATTCAGTTAAGCCCTTACGTCTTTGGAGAAGGTTCATGAACACAGATTTAGTCATTTTGATTTATGAATCACCAAGTACCACTGAATACTTGAACAAACAGGAATGGGAATATTCTATAGGATCTTTGTATCTATTGTCATTTTACTGACTTTTTCTAAGAAGAAAAACAAAAAACAGTGAGCGTGCTGTGAGCGTTGCTCTCACTAGCATGCGGTGTGCTTCATTCCGTATTTATTGGAACTAGAGCTGTGTTGACTGACTTGCCAGGGGGAAGCTGGAACTGTGAGTGACTGTAAGGTGGTGCCTTCCTGTCCAAGGAAATGTGATTCTTTCAGTAATACAACAAAATCCTCTCATGCAGGCACTTTGACAAACCCAGGGGCCAAATGTGATTCTGGGCAGTAGCTTTAGTACAGTAGAAAGTTATGGGGCTTCAAGTGTGATCTCTGGGTCAGGAGCACTGTGGCTTTGTAAAGGTGGCCCCAGGAGTTGCATCTCTTGAGGTGATGGTTGAAGGCACTGGTTTAAATTAGGTTCAGATTTGCATTTATTTATATTTACGTATTTACTTATTTGCTTTATATCATTTCAGGTTTTCAACTAAGTTACTAGAAGCACTCTTTACCAAGTTGAATTTCTGTCCTTGGATCGCTAAACTCTTCTCCCCAAGCCAAATTAATAAAATGGAATTTCTTATTAAGAATGAATTATTAAGTAAAATGAAAGCACTGGCCTAGGAACGCAGTTGATGCAATTTGTTTTCAAAGCCTTGAAAGTGCTGCAGTATGCATGGATCACAAGGATGGGTTTAAGTGCCAAAGCATGGGGCATTAATTTTCTTTCTAGAAGATTCCAGGTTCACAGGTACCAGAAGTGCTGACTTGACTTGGCAGTGCAGTCCCATTTGTAACATGTTTAGGAAGCAGATTGATTTATATATTGATGTAATGGATCGAGGCACAGTGCGTGCTTAAGAAAATGGAGAACACATTAAATAAAAGCATTTTCAAAGTAAAGAAGTGCAAACACTACAGCACGAGCTATCCTGTTCTGCGCTAGGTAAGGTCATGGTATGTTTGATTAGTTGATTCCTAGACGTGGTCCACGGAGGCTTTTTATATTTTAGACGATACCTTCTTGAGAGTTTTTCGTGACCACAAGGATTAATCTTTCTGAACTCAGAAGTGAATCACTGCAGCATATTAGCTGTCTGGAATCACTCCAGTTCCCCTGCTTTTTCTTGGTGGTAACTGATGAGCATCTGTAGCTGCTTTGCTGCCTCTTCCTCTTACTTTAACCTCTGGTATTTTAGAGGCTCTTTAGGGAAGATAATGCTGACCATCTCAGCCCAGAGATCAAGTGCACTTACCACTGATGTATTGACCTTAGTGGTTGAACCATCAACTGAACATTTTATGCAGCTGGAAACTTTTGTGGTCTTTGGCCAACAACCATAATGAGTAACACATGGAATGCAGTCCTTGGTGCTGACTGATGGCTGCTGCCTTCACCAAAATTGGCCACCCTGGGGCTGTCGCTGGGCAAGCCCACGCTAACTAAATCGTCACCTTGTCTTACCTGTGTTCTTTGGAATTTAGGGGGTGAAAGGTTTGTTTTCTCCTTGTACTTCAGAAAGATTAGAAACCATATCAGAGATCCTTTTTACTTAATAACTGCCTTGCTATAGAGAGACTCTAGGAAATACTGGTAAAATCTTTCATATTTGACCGTGGTAGTTCATTTACAGCAGGTTTAGGAAAGACTTTCCTTCTGATCTGTGTGTTTGGTTCTCTCACTTACGTGTTTATCATGTCTTCTTGGATTTTCTTCATTTTTTTCTGTCTGGGCTTTTCAAGTATGAAGCAAAGAATTTTGAAAGAGCACTGGGTTGTGTATACAAAAGTGTCCCTGGGATTTTCCTTACCTTTATGTCTATGTTAGATCCATTTTCCTTACTGTCATAATCCAACTTTCTAGATTATGCCTCCAAAAAGAATAATGCCCAGAAGAAGAGGCATTTTGGTACACATCTGAGACTCAGTGGAAAATTGTTATGCACATTTGTCTCTATACTTTTTAACAGTCCATTTAAATTAAACACCAGTGTTGTTTTTCCTATAAATAAATGTTTATTTTTTTCTACAGAAATCTCTTTTTAAAAATGTTCCTTCATTTGGAGACACAGGAATTCACATTAGTCTGTAGCTTCATGGGCGATTGTACTGAAGGCATAGGATCTGCCTTCTGCTTTAATAAGCAGTTATTCTCACAGTAGGGCTGCAGTCAGTTCTAGTTAATAAAGGCGTTAATTGTTCTCTCCACTGGTTTTAGTTGAGGTGTTTTCAGCCCTGATCTTGGCAACAATTTAATAATAAGCACCTAAGCAAAATATATGTAGGATGGTAAATTTGTCCTAAATCAAGTGTAAGGGGGAGCGGATGTGCCTCAAGCAGTTAAGCACAGTCTCCCACATGGGAGGTCTCAGGTTTGGTTCCTGGTGCCTCCTGAAAAAAAAAAACAAGCAAAACAAACGGGAAAAACCAACTCAGGGAAACTGTTGTGGCTCAGTGGTTGAGTGCCAGCTTCCCACATACAAGGTCCTGGGTTCAATCCCCTGCCCCTCACCCTGTGCCTCAAAAAAAAAAAAAAAAAAAAAAAAATCAAATGGAAGTTCTTGATTGGAAGGATTATTCTTATCTCTGTAGTCTACCAGCACAGATAAATAAGTGTCCCTAGAATAGCACACATTTTCCAGGTATTTTGAAGGTCAGATCTTCCCTTTCTTGCGAACGAGAAAACCATTTTCATGGTTATGCTCTCTTTTGAAAGAATATAATAAACTATTCTGTTTAGCCCCTAAGTTTAACATTTTTAAAAGCCATTTAATTTTTATTTTTATTTTTTTTAATTTTTTTAGTTTTTTTTACCAGGAGGTCCTGGGGATCGAACCCAGGTCCCTCCATATGGCAGACGGACGCCCAACCATTTGAGCCACATCCACCCCCTAATTTTTATTTTGTAAGAACTTTTGCATTAAGGGAGACTACAAAACTCCACCATAGGCATAGTCACTGGCACTGTTGTATTGCTGAGAGCAGAGATACGGTTTCTCGTGCAAGGTCCCTTCCAGGAGCCTCACTGTCATGGTGCTTCAATGTTATTTCCCACCTAGAGTTAGTGAGCAGTTCATGGCTAAGAGCAGTTCCTCAAAGAAGGGGGGATAGTAGCCAAAGAAGGACGTCATGGAATATTTGACCATTTATACCCAACATGATGTTCACGAGGTCCCTTGTAGGGGTCTCTGCGTGAATGGACCATCGCCTGAGTAACACAATGCAGATGCAACATCCTCCTCCTCCTCACCCATCCCTAATCCGTCACCAAGTCCTGCCCATTTTACTCTGATTTAACCTCTTGAATCTGTCTCTCCCCATACCACTTAGCCCTCCTACAATTCTTTCTCTCTCTGCCTCTCTCTCTCTCTCTCTCACTCTCTCTCTGATTCTGCATCTCCAGCTTCCTGAGCCATTTCCTCACTGCTGGCACCGTTGTTTCCCTTCAGTCCATTCTTTACCCTGCAGCCAGAGAAGGAATCAGAGCTGCATTTTGAAAATGTTAACTCTGTGCTTAAAACCTTTCATCATCTTCCAGTGGTCCAAGACCAAAACCCCCTCTTGGTCTACATACTGTATAACCTTGTCCTGCACACTTCTCCACCTTTCTTACCCCCAAAGCTCTACTCAGATGTCATCTTCTTTGGGAAGCGTCCCTGATCAACTCACTACCCAAGTCTAGGCCAGATCTCCCCACCCCCCCACTTTTTTTTTTTTTTTTTTTAATTAGGGAAATTGTAGTTTTACAGAAGAATATTGCAGAAAACACAGAATTCCCATATCCACCCCACTGACATGGCACCTTTGTTACAATTGGTGCGAGCATGTTATTATAATTGGTCTATTAACTTTAGTCCACGATTTATATCAGGGTTCATTGTATTGTACGATTCTATCTGTTGTTGTTTTTTAAATTTTTATTCTAGTAACATATATACCTCCTAAAATTTCCCTCTTTAACCACATTCATATATATAATTCAGTTGTGCTAATTACATTTACACCGTTGTGCTACCTCACCGTTATCCATTACTAAATATACAGTCTTTCAACACTTGCTCTTCTAGTTAGAACCTCTTGGAACGTGATCACACATTTCCAATGTGATTGTTCACTCTGACATTAGTCCCTAAGCCCCGTGAGAACAGGGACCATAACATTTTGCTCACCATTCTGCCCTAAGCATTTATGTAGCACATTGCTTTGCAAAATTAGTAGCCACTCAGTAAAAATCTGGTGTGTGAATGGTATAAAATTACTGGAACTTTTGCTATTGTGTAATTTCACAGTTTGGTTTATTAAGGAATAGAAAGTAGATTTGCTTGTATTAGAATAGATGGAAGTCAGGTTATATAGGTTCCCAAGTCAGAAGTATCCCCAGATGGGGATTTGGGACCACATTTCCCCAATTTCATTTTGATTATATAAATCCAAAGGTTATTTTTTTTTTAATTCTGGCCCAGCCCCTAGGAAAAACTGTTTATGATGAGAAAAATAATAATGAAAAAATTTAAAAGATAAATTCTACTGCCACAGACCACTGGATGACTTTACCTTCGTGCCAGATTTTTTGGAATAAACCTGGATTTTTATTTTTATTTTTTTAACCTGTTTAGGCTCTTGCAGCCAATGCTGGAACAGGATTTGCTGTTGCTGAGCCTCAAATTGCAATGTTTTGTGGGAAGTTAAATATGCATGTGAATGTTCAGACTGGGAAATGGGAGCCAGACCCGACAGGCACCAAGAGCTGCTTTGGGACAAAGGAGGAAGTTCTTCAGTACTGCCAGGAGGTAAGAGTGTGGCAGAAAGCTAGAACCTCTGTTCCCACCCCCCAGGTCAGGGTTGAACCTGTTTACCTTAGATACTCCAGCTTTGACCTGAGACCCAAGTGTTAATTAATTAATAGAGCACAGGCCTTTTATCTAAATGTGTGGTATATGATTGAGACTTCTCAAAGGCGCTGTATGTGTGTGCTGAGAGCTTTCAGTTCTTTCAGGAAAGAATACTGCAAAAGGTTGGCAAGTACTGTAAAAGTACAGTCCAGTCATCTTGGCTTCCCACATGGGAAGATACAAATTAAAACGTAACCTGTAGGGTTGTGTTTTCAGTTTGCTGATATAAAGCCCCCAGTATTATAAATAATCTCAGGTCTGATTCAACTCTCTTTTGGTTCAAAACATGACCTAAAAAAGGATAGATGTTTCATTTCAATTTCTTACCAAAGCTAGCATATAAGGCCAGGGGGTAAAGTATTACTCTATACTTTCATTAACAGACATTTTCATAGACTTGTCTCTTAAATGTTTTAGTCCATGAACTCCCAGCGATTCATATATATCCTACAAGTAGACTTGTAATGGATATGTTTAGAGCTTGAAGCTTGCCTTAAATAAAGCCATGAGAATGAATGGAAATGGGCAGAAATCTCCCTGTCAAAAGAAAACTGATCATCACAGTCTCTTTTTAATTGACCACTGCAGTGGGAACCAGCAGCAGTAGAACTGCAGATCTACATAGGATAGGGTGGACCAGGCTGAGTAAACACAGACACTCATCCTTATTTGCAAGTAAGACGTCCACCTGCAAGTCAATTTATTGTGTGTGGCTTCTTTTCCTTGACAGATGTATCCAGAGCTACAGATCACAAATGTGATGGAAGCAAACCAGCCTGCCAGTATTGACAATTGGTGCCGGAGGGACAAAAAACAGTGCAAGAGTCACATCGTTATACCTTTCAAGTGTCTTGGTGAGTGTTCCTCTCAGTGTGTTTGGCTGCTTTTCAGGACGTGGGTTCCCTCTCTCTTGGCTCATAGTGCAGTATCTATCTGCTGAGAAGCTGAGGGCTGAATGAGTTCACTGAGAAGTTTCACTTTTGAGCATTACTTCTTTTTTATGATTATTGGCTCTGCCTTTCCCACTGTAGACATCCTTGTGTCTTTTGAGGATAAGTTTTGTTTCTAACATTGAATAGTGCTCCCCTCCGAGCAGTCCAGCTTTGTCCTCACAGTGATAGTAGTGAGAGATATCAAGTAGCCCGGGTAATAGAGACTTCTCTTCCCTTGATTTCCTCTGCAACACACACATGCAGGGCACCAAAATCCTGCATTATTAGCCTGACCAGAATTCAGATAGTTTTCAGGAAGAGAAGTGGCTCATAACGCGCCTGCCCGTGGACACAGAGGGATGTGGGGCTGTCCCTGTTGGCACCTGCTGTTCTGGAGGGTTTTGAGCTGTTAAAGGTGTTAGGACTGTGTGGTTATATAAACAGAGCCAACTTGAGTAAAGCTATAACATTTTATTGTTATAATAATCTGTTCATCCCAGAAACACGGTTGTTTCTTTAAATGCTTAGTTGAGTGTATTTATCATAACTGCTCATTGCCTGATATATCTGAATTACATTCACATTTCTGTAGTCTGGGTGGTTCAGGGACAGAATTGGTTGGTCACAGATGCTTCAAAGGAGAAAACAGTCACCTTTAGGTTATCTGTGATAGGGTTAACATTCGTATAGCACAATCATAGCCATCCTAAGTAGTACTGTAGATGTGTCTCATTTGGCCATTACGTTAACTTGATCCCCTTCCTCCTTGCAGTGAAACCTTTCCACTCACTGCAGACAACAGCAAAATGGAATACATTGCTTTCTCATTCTTGCATGTAGCAAGGAGCTGTAGCCAAATAACAGGTAGATTCAGCACCTGAATAACAGTATTTAAAATATGTAGGAGTTAACTTTGTTGTAACAGTATTCAGTAGGGGAAAGAGATCCTTGTATATGTATAGCACCATTGACTTTAAGAGCATCTTGCAGTAGTGCGAGTCTCCTTTTTGTGTGTGTGATTTTGTGTGATGCTGTTTAAAGATGTTCCTCCATTCCATTTGGCTCTAAGAACTCTGTGGGCATGAGATTTTGTTCTTTCTCTGTACACTGCTCAAACTGTAAGTGAAGCGAGATCATTCTTGAATATTTGTAGACAGTAATACTTGAAATCGACCCTCCCTTTATATAGTTTCTCCTTTTCCATCATTCCCCCTAAAGACTTTCAACCTGATCTTCCTCCTGTGTACTCTGCTGGCCCCAGTCCCGACCCCATCATCTGCTTTAGACCTTGGAGACCTTTTTTGATTCCTCTATCCCTTATCCTCTCACATTGGGTCCATTTTCAAGCCCTACTTATTTATACCCTTTAAATAAATGTGGCTTAAGTGTTCCCGAATGTTGCACTGAGGCAGCCCAGGGCATTGTGGATACTTCTGACTTTCAAGGGAGACACTGTCATACCTGTCAGACATCCTGCAAACTGCGAACTGGCTTTAGTTCCCAATTTCAATATTAGGTCACTCTTTTCCTTGACCTCATATCTTTGCAAAGCTGGTTTTTCAGTGGTTCTGTAGTAAGAAGCAAGAGTCACACCAAAATCACAGTAGAAGAGGAAGCGAGGGCAGTGGTGTTCAGTCCGACACGGTTGGCGGGATCATGCAGTTCCTAGCAGGCACTAAGGTGTTAGGACACAAATACTTACGTTGTGTGTCTAACTACTTAGCTTTTAGGTCCCATTCCATCCCCCCTGGTGGTGCCATAAAAAATTTCCAGGACATTCAGGAACTGAGGAAGTTTGGGAGCCTCTGGCTTTTATCCTTCCCTTCCACTGGGTTCCACTGC
Organism: Tolypeutes matacus; assembly: GCA_026826555.1. NCBI lineage: Eukaryota > Metazoa > Chordata > Mammalia > Cingulata > Chlamyphoridae > Tolypeutes > Tolypeutes matacus. Next base: position 6,353,613 of record JAKSZT010054226.1, read on the forward strand.
TCTGGTTCAGCCTTTTGTCCTGTCTTACCTGGACTCCGTTTTGTTGTCCAAGCTGTTGCCCCTGCTGATCTGAAATGAAGATCTAATTATGTCTCCATCCTGCATGAACCCCCAGAGTAGCTCTTCTTCACCTAAGATAATGCTTAAGCTCCTGCTATGGATTGGACCGTGCTCCCCCCACAAAGACGTGTGCAAGTCCTAACCCCCTGCCTGTGAATGTGAGCTCGTTTTAGGGTCTTAGAAGATGTGATTAGATGAGACCAGCCTGGATTAGGGTGGGCCTCAGTCCGGTATGGCTGGCATCCTTCTAAGCAGAGGAAACTGGGACTCACTCAGTAGGAGACAGGTGGGGAGAGGGATGGTTTTGAGATGGAAGTAGAGAGTGAATTATAGATCGCCGGCAACTATCAGTAACCCAAGCATTATGGAGTTCAGAGAATTTATGGCCTGCCCTCACCTTGAATCTGGATTTCTAGGCCCCACAGCTGTGAGACAATGAACTCCTGTTGTTGAAGCCAACTGGTCTGCAGTATTTGTAAGAGCAGTCCTGTCAAACTAAGCCAGCTCCTTGGCTGGGCTTAAAAATTCTCCCCAAAATGGCCCTTGTTTAACCCTTGCCTCTGCTCTACTATCCCTACGGTGTGCCTCCCACTTGAGCAACGCTGAACCCTGTGTGGTTCCTGCTCACAGACCTTCTCATGGTTTGGAATGACTTTCCTCCACTTCTTTGTTTGGCAGGTCCTTCCTTTAAAGGAAGCCGTCCCTCCTGGTCTCACTTTCTACCCAGATATCCAGATTTCTGCCATTGTACCTATCCTACCATACTGTGTAATAAGTATCTGTTTTTATCTTTCTCCAGCTGGATGGTGGACACCTCAATTGTAGGGACCCTGTTTTCATCTTCTCTGTATGCTTAGCACCATGACAGTCTCTGGAACATAGACTATTCATAATAATTACCCAAGGCTCCCACCATAGTTGTACATAACACAATCTTATTTTATTGCTTTATTTTCCAAATGCAGTAGTTTGAGTTTTTCAGTGTGTTATAGAATCAAATGAGGAGTTGATATTGAAGTTAACTAAATGCATAAAAGACAATGTGACTGTAATCTATTCAACCTTCTTTGCTTTGTGGTCACTGAAAAAAGCATTATACAGTCTTCAGCGTTATTAATTCAGACAGTTATTTGTGTTTATCGCAGCACCCATTTGGACAACGTCTTAAGTAGAGCTTGCCATTGTTACTTTGAAGTAACTGCAGGTGCCTAAACTGGTGAGGGGACATTTGTCTGTCCTGAGTCCCCGTTAGACCACCCAGGTGGGACTGGCATTGGGTGACAGTGAGCACCCCCACATTTTCTTCCCTGCACGCCTTAGAAAGCCTTTGGTGATCGTCTTTAGAGTTGCTTTTGCCTGTTTATGTTAAAAATAATTTCAGATTCACAGATGGGCTGCAAAAATTGTTCAAAGAACTCCCGTAATACCTTTACCTTAGATTTCAGATTCTCCATTTAACATTTTACTGTATTAACCTTACCCCTTTCCTCCCCACCTCTTTCTCTTGCTCATACACATACACTCTCTGTACTGAATTGTTCGTTTTTTTTAAATCATTTGCTAAGAATTTGCAGACATGGTGCAACTTATTGCTTAATACTTTAGTGTGTATTTTCTAAAAACAAGGACATTGATTCCCCATGTATAACTATAGTACAGCTGTCAAAATCAGGAAATTAACACTGATTTAATATCTAGTCTATAAACTATATTCAAGAGTTGCCTCTTGCCCCAGTAATAGCCAGGAGCCAGTCCAGGATCACATGTTGCCTTTAGTTATCTTCTTAGTCTTTCCTTGTCTTTCAGGACCTTGACCTTTTTAGAGTACCAGCTGGTTACTTGGTAGAATGCATCTCAATTTGGGTTTGTCTTAGAATCCTTCTGATAATATGCAGTTTTGAGGGGGACGTCACAGAAGTGATTCTGCATTCTTCTCTTTGCATCATAAGAGTTGTGTGATGTTGCTTTCTTCCATTACTGGTGATAACTTTTATCATCTGGCTAAGATGGAGCCTGCATTTATATTTATTTTTATTTTTAATATATTTCATAATATTTTATATATTTATATCATTATGGACTCATTATCCAGATTTGGCCAATAGGAGCCCCCTCCATTCTGGTTCCTTTATCCTTTTGACATGTCGCTACCATTCTTTGAGAACTTCCTTACTCTGGTACAAAAAGTTATCTGTCACACAGATGTACCCTGTTCTCACCACGTAGGGCAGGTGTCCCTGTGCGTCTTTCTCTACTTCCCAGAGCCCTGACTACCTTATCCACGGGGTCCCTTGGCAGGCTCGTTCCTGGGTTCTTTCCTCCCACGTGGCTTCTGCTCCTGGGATACCGTAACCACAGGGCTCCTGCTTGCAGCTGGAGATTTCTTCTGCTCTAGCTTTGTAACGGGTATTGGTGCCGGGGGCTTCCCCCAAGCGGGTCAGCGGCCTTTGTTTTTATGAAAGGAACTTCACAACCCTGACAAAGCTCTAAAACCTGGATGGCTGCCATGGCACTCCTGGAGGGAGGTGGTTCAAAAGAAAAAAAGGATTACAGGGGACGGGAGAGGTGAGAGAAGTCATCAGTGCTGCTGAAATGAAGCCCAGTAGGTCAGGGTTTGCTAAATTGCCATATTCATCCTTCAACTTGTTAAGCCAAATAGCAGAAACAGTAGAGCTTTTCACTTGTCCAGTGATTTGCGAAATTGCAGTCACTAGCTATTGTACTCCATTGGGTTAAATAGAGGGCTGCTGCAAACTTGGTTGTAAACTTGTTAAAGGACTACTTTCAGTGTTCTCCTATAAAACCAAGTACTATTGATCTGCCTAGGTGAATGTTTTTTCCTGGAAACTTATAAATAATTGTAACAAAGACAAAAAGGGGCAATGACACGGTAGAACTAATGCTGGGATTGAAGTTGCTTGGGAAAGCATAGCTTTTTTTTTTTTTAATGGAGGTACTGAGGATTGAACCTGGGACCTCATACTGCGAAGCAGGCGCTCAACCATTGAGCAACTCCTCCTCCCAATATTTTTAATAAAAGAAATTTGGGGGAAGCAGATGTGACTCAAGTGATTGAGCTCCCATCTACCATACAGGAGGCCTCTGGTTCGATTCCTGAGGCCTCCTGGTGAAGGTAAGCCAGCCCACGCCGCACAGAGCGCTGACGGCCTGCACGGCGCGGAGAGCTAGTGCAGCAAGATGACGCAACAAAGGGAGACAAGCAGACAGAAAAACGCACAGCGAATGGACAGAGCGAGCACAAGCAGCAAGGGGGGTGGAATAAATAAATAAAATAGACTAAAAAAAAAAGATTTGTCGGGGAGGGAAGCAAAAACCAAAATAATTCACAGTTTCTGCATTCATTTAATCATGATTAACCTTTTGGTGCAAAGATTAGAATTTTTTCTTTGTATACACATGGAAATGTATGTGCTTTCAAATGTCTTTCTCTAAATGGGATCATACTGCATATGCTCTTATATTTATTTTTTATAAGGTGAAATATTTATTGAGCATCTATTATGTGCTGCTCTTAGGGAGACACATATATCTTTTTATAAATGATTAACTTGGCCTTAAGCAGTTACCAGGTTGAAGGAGGAGAGGGGTTAGGGATTTGAGGTATGTAGATTGGTTGTTTTGTTTGTTTTTTTATGGAGGTACTGGGGGTTGAACCCAGGATCTCGTGCATGGGAAGCAGGCTCTCAGCCACTTGAGCTACATCCGCTCCCTTGTATATTGATTTTTAAAATTATCAAACCATCATGGATTTTTTTCTGTGTTAAAGACAGACATAACCATATTTTTTATGATTCCTGTGGTATTCCATTGAATATATGCACCATTATTTAACTAATTCCCCATTGGTAGACTTTTAGGTTGATTCTGATTGTTCGATGTAAGTAACACTGTAATGGATAGCCTTGATCTCTTGCTTATTATTTCCTTAGGATATATATATAGAGAGAAAATTGGAATTGTTCAATCAAAGAGCGCACTTCTGTTCTTTATTATTTTTAGTTTGTTTTCAAATTCAGTGATAATTGTATAGTTTTCGGAAGTCACAGATTGAGCCAATCACTGAATAGCTGAAGATTGGTTGACATTTAATTTTACTGTTTGGCTTGGAATTCAGAATTATTTCATGGAATCTGTGGCATTTTTCTTTTTCCACGTTTTGATTTTAAGCTTTATTTGAAATTATTATTTCAATCAGACCAAAAAGATAAAACCTAATATGATGGTCACCCATGTACACCCACCAGTTCTTCAGTCAACATTTTGCCATGTTTATTTTATCTCTACCTCATTTTTTAATAAAGGGATAAAGTGTTCCAGGTGGAGCCAAAGTCACTTCCTTCCACCCCCTTTCCCTCCCTCCCTTGCTAGAGGAACCACCAGAGCAGTGCGACTTTGTTGATTTCTGCCACAAATGAACAAATATAACAATCTCCTGAGTAATCCAGAGCAGTCCCCTCAGACGATGTGAGTTGGTAGCTGGATGTCAGGATTTAAGGGATTTCTACTTGGATTGAGCGTCAGGGTCTTCTCTCCAAGTCAAGGCAGGTGCCAGGTTGCCCTTGGGCTTTGTTTTGTACCTGGGCGATGAGTGCAGTTGGTAGGTACAACTGGTGCACAGGCGCCACCTCGCCTCAAGCCTTTGAGTCTTCCAGAGCAGCACTGTCTGACCGGCCTCTATACCCCAAGATGGCACCGAGCTCGGTGTGTTCACTTGAGCTGGTTGACCGAAGACGTCCCCATACTAAACCAATAATGTGATGGAACCCAACCAGCATGTGTCACGCAGTCCTCCAACTTGTAGGCACATCTTCCCCTCTTACTGTACATCAGGGGCTCCCTTCCCTCGCCACTAGGGTAGTGGGACAGCCAACTCCTTCAGCACCCGGAGAGTGGGGGCCCGAGGCTGAGGGTGGAGACTGGGCTCTGTAGACCTTCCGCTGTCCTCAAAGTTTAGCCTGCCTGCTCCCTCACCCCTGCCCTATTCACTGTGTCTCTCCCAGAACCAAGCATCCATGTCCTTTCCTGCCTCTGCCTTCCTCCATCCCCTGTAGGAGGAATGGATGATAAGCTCCCTCTCCTGAGTCAGAAGCACCTGGGATGCTTGTCAAATGCAAATTAGCGTCCCACCTTATCCCTAATGAATGAGACTCTCTTGGGGGGTAATCCAGTGATATGTATGTTTTTATTATGGAAATTACAAACTTTCAAGGTCATCAAAATGTAGAGAGAATGATGCACTTAACCCCAGCTGTAGCAATAAAGGGTTCCTGGCCTCTCTCATCTCATTTAGAGCCCTACTCCCAATTTTTTTAAAACAAACCAAGACATCATTTTTTCTGTAAACACTTCAGCATGTATTTCTTTTTATTATTTATTTGTTTGTTTGTTTATATTTTAAAAGATGCTTTAGATGCATGTATTTCTAAAAGACAAGGATTTTTTTTTTAAATAGCAATATGTATTTTCCCCTATTTTTTCATTTTGGAAAATTTTAGATATACAGAAAATTTGTGACAGTGACTACCCCTATAATTCTACTGAGATTCTCCAATTTTGCCGTATTTACTTTAATCTCTATCTATATGTTTCATATATTTTTTGTTGTTAAATCGTTGGAGAGTAAGGTGAGACACTATGACATTTCACCTCTAAATACTTCAGCTGTTTCTCCAAGAGCTAGAAGATTTTCCTATGTAATAATAACATAATAACGCAATTAAAACAATTTTGACAATTCCCCTAAATATCCCAGTAATGCCCTTTATAACGTCCTTTTGAAAATCTGGGATACAAACAGGGACCACACATAGGTGATGTCTGGTCTAAACCAACTCCCCTATATATATATATATTTTTTTTTTTTTTTAAGAGTCCAGACTCTCTCTTGTTTAGCAGAATATTCCAGAATTTGGATTTGTCTTATTGTTTGTTATGATTAGATTCAAATTATACATTTTTGACAGAAATACTGTGTGGGTAACATGTTCTTCTTTGGACATCACACATGCCGTTTTGCCCATTATCGGTGATGTTAAGTTGATGTTTAGTTGATGTTTGGTTAAGGAAGTGTCTCTCTGCGATTCCCATGGTCACGGCACCTTTTCCTCTTTGTAATCAATTGCCTGCTGATTATTGCTGCCTGAATCAGTTACTAGTGGTGGCTTGTCTTTGAGCAGTGCCTTTGGGTACACAAAGGGCTAAAGTAAGAGTCACCCATACTTGGAGCTCCCAGTCTTGGCTCCCAGGGCCAAACGAGGCAAGGGTCCGTGAGAAGTTAGGGGCAGAGGCACGTGGTTGTGTGTGGGGTGGTAGTGTTACAGGAGCCTGCTGGGAGGGCCTGGTGCCTGGGCAGTGAGGGCTCCACGGGCAGGCGGGCTTCTTGTCACTGCCTCTTGGAGCCGTGCTGTACAGCTGGCCTTTGGCCACAAGAGAGGCAGCTCAGCCCGTCCAAGTTCCGATGGTCATCCCCTTAGCCGTCCGCACTGAGGGTCACTTTCACCCTGAGCCCATGGTCCGGTTTGCTTCTGACAGAACTCCTCTTTTCCAGTGGGCGAATTTGTAAGTGATGTTCTGTTGGTTCCGGAAAAGTGCCAGTTTTTCCACAAAGAACGGATGGAGGTGTGTGAGAATCACCAGCACTGGCACACCGTGGTCAAAGAGGTAAGAGGCTGGGTGGGGAGGCTGGAATGGGGAGGGGGGAGGTGTTTGAATTCCTTTTCCCCCTATCCTCTCTTCAAAGTTCGCAACTACTACTTGTATCTTCTAACTGAAACATCTGGTATGGGGGGGAGGGGTAGATACTTTCTGAGGGAAGTGCCAGCTTGATGGCCCAGCTCCTGAAGCTGGTTATGCAAGGGCAGTGTGCTGCCAGCCAGGCTCCCAGCATCAAGGAAGCCAGAGCCTGGGCGTGCATGCAGGCGGGGTCAGCTCTCCCTTCATTCTCCTGGAGGGAAGCATCTCCTCTTGTCTGGAGCTCGTTGGAGTTGACTCTCCAGTCAGTAGTCTTCCTTTGGTCCGATTCTGACGTAACACCTGCTCCCGTTGAATGGAAATTGTTGGTGACAACCTTTACCTGGTGTCAGTAATTTCTAATTTTTTTCCAACTTTGTACTTCCATTGGTTTTGTCCCACATCATGTTAGTTAAGCAAAAATTTGTGAACCCTCTTAAGATAATAGCATCACAGCTTTTGGGGCAGAAAACTATCCATAAGGGAAAGCATTGCTTACTGATTGGATCAGGGTTTCTTTTTGGTCAAGCCAGGGCTCAGGGAGTGTTTGGCCCCATTGGCTGTAGTGAGTCCTCACATGGGTCTGGGGTCTCTTGCAGGCGTGTCTGACCCAGGGAATGACCCTGTATAGTTACGGCATGCTCCTCCCCTGCGGGGTGGACCAGTTCCACGGCACCGAGTACGTGTGCTGCCCGCAGACGAAGGTTATGGGTTCCACTGTGTCAAAGGAGGAGGACGATGACGAGGACGAGGAGGATGAAGATGAAGAGGAGGACTATGACATTTATAAAAGGTGAACGCTTTTCACCAGCCCGCGAGACCGGCCTGCCTTTTTGTTAGCCCTCCCAGGTGGCGTGTGCGCTGGCCCTCGCTTCCTGACCAGGGCCGGCGAATGGAGCCCACTTCCTGCTCCCAGGGGCCTTCGCTGACCACAGGTCCACCCGCGGCCTCCGCTTTTCACTGCTCCGGGCCATGTTGCCTTCTGCAGGGTAGCAGCGGCCTCTGGGCACTCACTCTCCCCTCTTGCTGGCATGGCTGGGCCGAGGGCTCCCGTGGCGGGTTAGATGCGTGCTCAATTCCTGCCTTTGTGTTTCACCGTGGGGTAGGCAGCCATTGTGCACCGTGCATAGGAATCGGTGCCCACCTTCCTTTTTTATTGTGGTTGTTAGTGAATTTCCGACCGAAGCAGACTTGGAAGACTTCACAGAAGCAGCTGTGGACGAGGACGATGAGGAGGAGGTGGTGGAGGATCGTGATTACTACTATGACACCTTCAAAGGGGACGACTATGCTGAAGAGAACCCCACCGAGCCCAGCAGCGAGGGGACTGCATCCGAAAAGGAGATTGCCCAGGACGTGAAAGGTAATGCGGGGTGGGGCCGTGCCGTCTTTTGCTGACTGCCCATTTAGAGCCTGGTGACCTGGCCCTGAGGAGAGGTAAGGAAAGGGGGCGTTTCTGTGTCCTGACTGCAACCCTGACCCGCCAGTGCCGGGGGTCCTGCAGCGGGCCCTGGGAGGGAGCAGGGCTGTGGCAAAACAAGAGGGTGCGCCGTAGCGATTTAGTGAGACCACAGATGCTAGAGAAGAAGAGGGACGGCGAGAGTCTTCCTCATTCAGCCTGGAAGGTGCTCCTGGGAAGGGAATCCCCACCCCCTTCAGCACCTTCTAGAGCATTCCCTCTCCTGAATGCATTCCAGCCTGTAGGTTGCCCTGCTTGTCCCTGAGAAAGATGCTTGTAGCTGGGAGGCTGACCTTTAATGACGTCCTCGTGGATGGAATCCCTCTTGCCAATTGGAAAAAAAAAAACAGAGAAAGCTTGTGATAGGTTCAGAGCCGTGTGCACACAGCCCCCTGCTGCTTGTGTATTTGAGGCCAGCTAAGAGCTGAGGAATTGTTTAGGCCCCAGCCAGGGGGTAAATGACTTAACTGTAGAAGTTTATGATTCTCTACCGGGAACACTTTCCAGACTTTCCACATGGGTAGTGGGTCACAGCTTTTCACCGAGATCAATGCATCAGGCAAATACCTCCACCTAACAGATCAGAAACGTGAGCTGTGAGATGCAGAAGCCTTTTTACAGCGATCTAGACTCCAGACAGTGCCAAAAACTTCCTTTCAGTGCCCAAGTGTCCCTTTTCACACAGATCCTCAGAAATGCCTGGCCTTTCCCTTGGCGACTTTAGCTCGGCCCGGGCACTCAGGTTCCGTCCAGCCGTCGAGGATGCCAGCGGCACTGCCTCCTGCCCCCTCCCGCCCCGCCCGACCCTTCTGGCCCGTAGCCTTTTGAAGCCTGTGCCGCCCCTGCCTCCTTCCCGCTGACGCTCTGACCATTTCCACACAGCTGTCTGCTCCCAGGAGGCGATGACGGGGCCCTGCCGGGCCGTGATGCCCCGCTGGTACTTCGACGTCTCCAAGGGAAAGTGCGTGCGCTTTATATATGGCGGCTGCGGAGGCAACAGGAACAATTTTGAGTCTGAGGACTATTGTGTGGCTGTGTGTAAAGCGATGAGTAAGTCCCGCCTCGCGCTGGCTCTGCAGCAGCCACTGTGTATCCCGCGTCTGTGTGGTGTGGCCTGCTCACGCAGGCGCTTGCCGGCAGCCGTGCTCCCCCCGTCTGCGTGCTTCCTGGACGCGGGCTTTGCTGTCCTTCCGGCATTGCCGGATGATCTTCCCGTGCGCCCGTCCTCGTGTGTGTCTGACGGTGCTGGCGGCAGCGGCGGCCCGCCTGGTGCAGCCGCGGAGCCGGGGCTTGCTCTTTCTCATCCGCCCTTGTGGTCCGTGGTCTCCCGGCTTCCTCGAGTTGCGCACGTGTTTGTGTTCTGGGCTTGGCTGCTCCTTCTTGTCTCTGAATTACCCTGTTGCTGCCCCTGTGGTGCATGCTGGCTAACGGGGGCTCCCTGACAGAGGTGACCCTGGTGTCCGTGTGTCGAACTAGCTCACTCTGTGCACTGCAGCTGGCAACATGGGCTCTTTGTTTCTCATGATATTTTGGCAATACGAGATTGAGAAGGTGAGGGAGTTTTCGTTTGTGTGGTCTTTGGTCTTTCCTCGTGGAAGCAGCTCAGTGGTTTGGCTGTGCTGGGTTTAGGTTAGAGGCAGGCAGGAAGACTCTCCTCCTTTTTAAGACCTGGCTGCACCGGCAAGCCCCAAGGTGGGCGGCCGTCCTGGGTCTTGGGTTAGAGTGACAAGTGGCTGTCTGCTCCTGGTATTTGCTTTGAAGGCCTTTGGCTGTAGCTTCTGGTGGCTTTTCATTCAAGTGCCTTCATGTTCCCTCTGCCAAAAGATTTTAGAAATCTTTTAGCACTTCCACATCAGCTGTTCCTCCTATGGGAAGGCTGTTTTTATTTGTTCTGGTTGAAAGGTGAAACAAAATATGGGGCTTTAGGCAATTTTGGTGGCAGAAACCTAGTTTATTTTGGAAAGATTTAGAGATGACAAGTATGATGCCACTCACTGCTTTTTAAAACTACACATGCTAAGGGTCAACAAAACATTGTTTAGGGTTGCAGCCCGAGGAGTCGGACCTTACAATCTCGCTCCAGTTTTTACCCAGAGGATCAAGTGAGAGTGGAGTGAGACAAGACGAGGAATGGACGTTATCTAGAACAGTAACAGCTTGGAAGTCTGCAGTCTTGTAATTTCCTATTATTGACTGTTGGGGAGATGTGCTGCATGGCAGCCGTGTGTTCTTGTACTTGTGGGGGTCCCAACTGCAATGCTTCGGAGGCTCAGAAACATCCCCACTGCCAGTGGTCAAGCTAGTGTCCCTCCTCAAAGGGGCCTTTTTCCCGTGGACAGAGGGGTGTGTGGCCCTGGGCCTGTGCCCTGGGGTCTTAGAATCCGCCTCCAGGTGTCCCGCCCGCCCTCTCCAGGGAAGGCAGAGCAGCTGTGGTTTTGTATCATCATTACCCAGGCAAGCAGTGGGAAACACAGGCTCCACCAGAGCCCAAGCCTTAAGCAGCAGGCAGGGTCCCTGCACATGGCGTGAGTGGTGGCACTTGGAGGATTCAGTGCTGCGAAATTTTTCTTTACTCAACTTTTGAGTGTCATGGGGAATACATCTTGCTATGCCATTTATTCTAGTTTAGTTAATCTTGAAAATTGGTCATTGAGATCGTGTTTAAACTTAGGAGTGTAATACTCTTCACAAGATTTAGTTGTAGCTTTATTTAATTAAGGGGGGGTGTAAGTAAAAGATGCTTCTAGCAGAGAGGCTTGGGGTGGCTTACTAATTTATAGCTTTATTCATCAGTTACACAACTGTCTTACTGTTGTGTTAAAATTATACAATTCTGGAAATAGAGGAATTTGCCTCTGAATTAAAATTAGCTGGGTTTTGGCATTTGTTCTCCACTTAGCTTTAAAATTGTCATGATATAGTAAGTTGTTCAAGCCAGTTACATGTCATTCCTTCCCGACCTGGGGAATCTCAAATGAGTTGGGCTAATAAGAGTTTCCACAGGTATTTCTTGAGAGGGTGACTAAGTAAACCTCTCATCACAGACCTCTCCTTTTTGATGTTAAGCTCCATTGTGCAGGTATTCATTTGCCTGGGGCCAGGAATAGTTTTTGCTCTGCCAGCCATGAGGAGTGTTTAGTTTAATGGATTTTGTTCTCTGTGTAATAGCCTGGGTAGGCCAATCAATGTAATGGATTCAAAAGCCCAAAGTATCTTCACACTCAGTGCAAGGTGTCTTGGTAAAATAGAGCAACTTTGTTTAGCCTTTTTATTGGGGATAGTGGTAAGAGTCCCATACTAATACTGAAAACTGAAAATCACAGCCAGGGTGACTTGGACTTTTTCCACCCAGCCCTCAAGCAAAGTACATGCAAGTGAGCCAGTTCCCCAAGTACCTTCTGACCTAGAATTGACCTGAAGAAAGGCGTTCCTTAATCATGGAGAATTTGTGGAAGTGCCTTCACAGGATCTGATTCTATCAGTGACAAGCAAGAAGGGAGTCATTTTTTAGGCTTTAAGTTTCAAGAGCTGAAGGGAAGGTTCAGAAGCAGCCGTTCCTTCTTCTTGCCCTGAAGCCATAAGTAGCTGCCTCGCTGGTGCTGAAGCTGCGAGGTGGATGAACAGTAAGGAAAGAAGAGGCTCCTGTAGGCTGTCTAACCAGGTGGAGTCTTGCCAGGCAGCAGCACCCTGTACTTCTGGCGTAGGGCGAGATAAACAGCACCCGATTTGCAGGTCCGAGCTCGGGGTTCCTCCTTAACATTGGGCCTCACCCCCAAAGAGGACTTCCTCTTGTCATTTTGTTTCAGTTCCTCCAACCCCTCTGCCAACCAATGATGTTGATGTGTATTTCGAGACTTCTGCAGATGATAATGAGCACGCCCGCTTCCAGAAGGCTAAGGAGCAGCTGGAGATCCGGCACCGCAACCGAATGGACAGGGTAAACCCCGGCACTTCTCTTTATCTTCCTGGTAATGGTTTCTTAAGAGTTGAAGCAAAGGGATTCTCCTCCCATCATCTTGTGACTGTGTTGGGAAAGGTGAGGCCGAGGTGTAGAAGGGGAACTTCTAGAGCTCCATCGCCATAATAACATAATCATCCTTTCATGCTTATCTTTGTCCAGACTTTGTGCCAAGCACTTCTGGTTACTATTACATATTTAACTATCTTTGCCATGAACTCTAAAAAAAATTTTTTTTTTATTTTAAAGAGGAAGCTTTATGTCATTGTTGTAAATAGAAAGCCAGTGTCATTTGCCAAAAGAGGAAGATAAATAAACACAAACGTGTAATAATAAATTCTAACTAGATTAATTGTTCCCTGTTGAAGGTTCTGAGGCTCAGAGATGTTTTCCTTAAAAAGGATTCTAAGAGAGGTGTTTGCAATTTGAGCGCCAAAGGGCAACTTTCTCCACAGAAAGAAAACGGAGAAGGGAGTCCCTTGCCATGTTAGTTACTGCCAGGCTGGGACTACCTAGCATTCCACCATCACCAGTGCTGGGCTTGTACTTTGGGAGGTGCTCATTATTTCATTCATCGATTCTGAGAGGTATTAACCCCATTTTTGGGATGAGTTGACTAAGGCCCAAAGACTCTTAAGTAACTGCCCAAGATAATCTGAATAGGAGGTCATGGAACTGGGTCTCCATTAGGGTCTTCACTGAGGTCTCATAAGGCAGTGGTTCTGTGAATAGGCCTTCACAGCCCCGCGTTCTTAAGGACCACGGGACAGAGTTTCCTTCATCCTACGCAGTCAGAGGAGTCTTTTCCGAGAACTCATGGTGTCGTCTTTGTTCTAGGTAAAGAAGGAATGGGAAGAGGCAGAGCTTCAAGCCAAGAACCTCCCCAAAGCAGAGAGACAGACTCTCATTCAGGTGAGATGCTTTCTCCCGGGACAAAGATGGCCAGCGCCAGACGCACAGGAAATTAGAATTTGACACCTCCTCTTAGTGGAGGGCTTAGGTTACAAGGAAGTGCTAACTGGCCTGCTTTTCTCTTTCACCTCTCACTGGTGTAGAAGGAAATCAAACACCCCACCAAAGCACTCGCAGTTCATGCCAGGAAGGAACCTTAGCTAGGCTGTGTTGGTTAATTCTACTTTCCTGGCAAACGTCCCCTGTCGTCTTCATTCTCAGGTTGTGTCTTGTTTTTCAGCAGGACTGAGTCTTCCCCCCCCCCTCCCATTTATTGAAAAGTCAGAGGTAGAAAATGAAGTTCTCCAACACAAGCTCATCTCTAGCTTTGTTAGAATGTACCTCAAAATCATGGCAGCAAACTACATTGCCCTTGAATAGAAGGGGGCGTTGATGGGAGTTAGGGATATAGCATTTTACAAGACTGACATAGAGCTTCATAAAATTGATTACATGTTAAAACAACTAGTTTGTGTTTATGTTTAGCCGAAATCTCTCTTGTGATGAAAACACTTTATTGGAAGACGTTTTTATCAATTGCCTAGAAAATCTATTTTTATTGCTTTAATATTTCTGTAAGTTAATGTGGCATGTGCAGGGAAATTTAATTCTACAGCCTTAAACTCTGCTATTAAGCCGGCAGATACCTCCCAGATATCTCCCAAATAATGTTTTCTCCATGACATGAGTGTAAAGATTCAGTGTAAACTCACATGTTCCTGGAAGGTAGTTCAGTTGATCCCTTGTGGGTCGTTGGTTTCACTATTTGGAAATCAGTCCTTGCTACAATGGGAATAGAGCAGTATTTCCTTTTCTCGTAGTGCACACCGCGAAATCAGGCACTAGACTTGGAGCTCTAACGATTTCAGTTACAGACATGCTAAGGCATCCTCTGGAACTCAGATTCCACTTGTTCAGATGAAGAAGTAATTGGGCAGAAATTGGATTAAGTATGCCTTGATCTTTTCCCTTACTGCACCTCTCTGAACCTGTTACCTTCGTGCATGGGACTGGGCAAGGAGAAGCATTGCATCGGGGTCTGAAAGTTGCTTGCTTAGGCATTCGTCAGAGGCCATGACCTCTAAGTCATTCCCCTTTCTTGGTTCAGCACTTCCAAGCTATGGTGAAGGCTCTGGAAAAGGAAGCAGCGAGCGAGAAGCAGCAGCTGGTGGAGACCCACCTGGCCCGCGTGGAAGCTATGCTGAACGACCGCCGGCGTGTGGCCCTGGAGAACTACCTGGCAGCCTTGCAGTCTGACCCACCCCGGGTGAGTCGCATTCAGAGCTGAGTCCGTGATGCATTGTATCCTCAGTGCCGCTGTCCTGAAGTGGCGGGTGCGGGAGCCCGTGAGGGACACGTGGGTCTGTAAAAATTGCATTTTTAATGACAGGTTCTGGCAAGTCTTGAGGTAATGACAGATGGTTATGGAGGAAACAGTATCGTTGTCTTCTAGTATCTGTTTGACTAGGCCCAGAGTCACATCACTTCATGCCTAAGTATCCACCTACCACCTATACTATGCAAGTATCTTGCACTAGAAAAGCATAACCTCAGGATATTGGTTGTTAATGATGCAATTGTTGCATTTGTGTGTGTGTGTGCTAGTTTTACTTTCAAAGAATAAAAACCTGCCTTCCATGGATGAAGGCTTTTGAACCATTTCCATTCTAAATAAAATTATGAAGGAATGGGTAAAGTAATTTTTATTGACTCTTGTGCAAGTGGTCCCTTAACTCTAGCCTGCCTTGGAAGAGGAGTATATTTGCATCCTTCCTGAGTAAGCCAGTGAAGTCTTTCTCTGGGTGACCGGAGACTCCTCCGCGTGTCATTAAGGCTGATCTGGGGAAAGAGGACAGACTGGAAGAGAACAGTGGGCTAGAGAGTCCGAAAAAGCACTGTCACTAAGGAGCTTCTGTAACTCTGGAACTTAGTTTTTGGCATTTACCTGGAAAGGCAGCTTCTTTCGTTACATTCCTAAGTGCTGTTTTTAAACTTCATTTTTCTGCCCCTCTTCGATTCTCTAGTCTGTGGATTTTAAAGCTGCGGTCCCCCTCTCTTGCAGCCCCACCGCATCCTGCAGGCCCTGCGGCGTTATGTTCGTGCAGAGAACAAAGACCGCCTTCACACCATCCGGCACTACCAGCACGTGCTGGCTGTTGACCCCGAGAAGGCAGCCCAGATGAAGTCCCAGGTACAGTCGGCAGCGGGGAGGGGACTGCCTGAGATCACTCCCAGCGGGGAAATGCTTGGACCACTGGTTGGGTCGTGCTGCTGCTTAGTTCGTAGAAAAGGATTTCCAGAGACATTTGGGGCATGAGTTGGTTTTTGCAAAGGTACTTTGTACTATTTTTTGAAATATCTTCTCCAAACTTTTTTATATTGTGTACTTTTTAACCTTAACAATATTTGAAAGTTTAGAAATGCATCATTTTATCTAAGAGATAAGTGAATTTCAAGTCCGTTTTTATACCAGAGTATACTTCTGGTTGCGCATACCACCTGAGCTCACAATCGAAATCCTTTTCTAGGCAGATGTATCCAGCAGGCCTTAAAAGGTAGTTGCTGTTCTGCTTTTGTGCAGTGCAGCTTTTGTTTAGACAGACACTTTTACACTCCTGGATTCTTGTCCCTTGCCGGGTCCAGCTTTATTTTATAGTCAGCGGTCCAAGTTTGTATCTAGTCCCTACTTCTGGTTTCAGTATTGTCCGTATATTAACTTGAGTTTTACTCTCCTGTGTTCATAGAAGATGAACTTGCCTACGAGACTCCTAGCTTTCTTTGAAACCAGAGTGTCTAGTATAGTTCAGTCTATTAAGTAGTTTTCTTGGAAGGCCTTGTAATTACACAACTGATCTTACTTGATTTTTTCCCCCCATATTTTAAATACAGTGCTGTGTCCATAGTGGATACCCAGTATACATGGAATGCACAGGGGCTTGGGAACTTACCCATCATCCAAACAACACCCTCTCCCCCGCCTCCCAGCTTTGCAAGTGTGCGATTGTGTGTGTGTATTATGATTGTAAGGTAGTCTACCTAGAGGTCTTGGGAATTTTGGAGCTGAGTTTATTGCCCCATTTGTTGAACAAATGTTTTTCTGCCTACTCTGCATATGCCAAACTCTGTTCTAGCATCCAGTAACACAAAAGCTCAATCCCTTGGGTGTCCTCGAAGAGCCCACCAGCTAGTATAGAATTAATTATATTATCTCTAAAGACAAAGAATAAGATGAGTTCACCTTAGAAGATGGTTGTTTTGGGGAATGAAAGAATTCAGGCTCCTTGTGAGTGGGAAGAAGAGACATAGGGGATGGGCCTGGAGTTCGGGGATTCAATTTCAGCTGACTCAGGTAGGAGAGAAGGAGAAGGGCCGAGAGAATCTAGAGTAGCCTCCAGGAAGCTTGGGTGGGAAGATGCATGCATCTTGACCGGGGTTTGATTTTTCAGGTCTGCTTGATTTCCTTCAAAATGTCATCACGTTCTAACTTTTTGTTGAAAAAACTATACTATTGTGTTGTACTTTATAGGAAAATAGCCTGTTTTGTGGAGCGAGAAAAGGAAAGAGAGGCTTTGATTGGTTTCATAAATTAGAAACTAGAGAGTGGTTACCCAGAAGAAAGATAAGTGCCACAGCAAGTCGTATGGGAATGGTACTATCCCATCTAAGGAAGGTCGCAGGGAGAGAAAATCCAGCTCTGCTCTGTGACATTCACTGTCTGCTCCAAGCCTTTGATTTGAGGGATGCTTGGCTGTCGAATTACATTAGCCTTTTTGCCTGTTGTTTGTTCTATTCCTTATTATGTTATCTAAACTCTAGAGAAATTTGAATATATTCAGCCCCTTAAAATGTGTGCCACACCTGGCTGCCTGGATGTGAGTGATATGGAGCTTATAGACCCTCTGGTTCTTGTCCCACTGTGGGTATAGGAACTGTCCTTCTCACGCAGCTCCTTAATTCAACCCGAAGAAGCATCACAGTGTCAACAAATGCTAAACTGTGGGTGGTACATTCCAGCCTGCATTTGCATTTTTCCTCATAGGCAGTCAGTCTTGTGCTTTCCTGTCAATTTACTTGATTGACAGAAGGGCTGATATAAAATTAAATTGCTTTCCTCCTGGCTTTTAAAGGTCAGAGAGAAATCAATCTACAATAAAAGCTTCTTTGCATTGAACTTTTTTTTTTTTTAACCCCCCATTTGACCCTTCCTGGACCTGGAACCTACATAATTAATCCATGGGCTCAGAGCACCCTCTTTGGGAGGAGCTTGGTAACTGCGAGTCTGGCCAGGCAGATAAAACCTAGAACTGTGCATGTGAGATCCAGGTCTCCTTGTGTCACTGGGATGGAGGTTAGCCAAAAAAATCGTTCAGTTCCATGCTGAAAAGCTTTTAAAAATAAGTGCCCAATTTTAATGGCCTAAAAAAAAGGGAACTTTTGCATCCAGAAAAGGTGGAAGACAGATGGTTGATGAGTCTTTCCCTTGTCGCCCTCTTAATATCAGGTTTATAATTTATAGCCCAGGATGAATTTTTGGAAGAACAGATTAATTTAAAATAGAAATAAAATAACTTATTATTCACCACAGTAACCATTTTTTAGCAATTGCATCAAGTAAAATCCACGAATGAGCCCTCTTCCCCCAAATCTACTTTTAGCCAGTGTTTCATTCTCTTTACCCCCATTTCTTGTGTGTGTGTGTGTGTGTGTGTGTGTGTGTGTGTGTGTAGGCACTGGTAGTTGAACCTGAGTTCTGGTACATGGGAAGCAGGCACTCAGCCAATGGAGCTACACATGCTCCCCACCCCCTCTTTTTACAAGCGGTGAAAATTGACCAACTCCCTCTTACACGCATCAAAACCTTATTGAGTGCCTGATGTTGTATGAGTTAGAGCTCTTTTTATCTCATTTAGCACAGTTAGTGAGCACTTCATAGGAAGCAAGTCAGGAACCGGCTCATGAAGAACTTACTGGATTTTCCTTTTCCTTGAAGTACTCTGGATAAATGAGACCACCGAGGGGCATTGTGCGCAGGCTGAACACGTTCTGAGACTCCTGTGGCCGGTAACTGCAGCGTGGGGATTAGCACTGTGTTGCCGCTTTGCCAGGCTTTGTCTGGCTTTGCCTGCACGTGTCCGCTGGTCCTTCTGTCATCAGGGAGCAGGCCTCTAACACAGCTGTGCTTCTAGGTGCTGACCCATCTCCACGTGATTGAGGAAAGGAGGAACCAGAGCCTGTCTCTGCTCTACAAAGTACCTTACGTAGCCCAGGAAATTCAAGAGGAAATCGGTGGGTACACTGGCTATTGCGTGCGTGTCAAATCAGGCTGCTGTGCTAAGGCTCAAACGTTACGGCAGGGCAAGCAGAGAGAGAGCCAGAGCAAGAAAGGCCTATTGGGTTGGGCATTAGTGGGCTGCTGGTTCAGAAACCTGGAGCTTATGTGGCAAGGTCAAGGAAGTAACCTTGGACAGATGTGCTGGCTGTGAGCCACAGCACCTAGTGTTGCATCGACCTTACGCTCTGTTACTGGAAGAAAATCTAGTATTTGAGCTTGACAAGAGCCTGGTAAGTTTCCTGTTACCATTTTTGCCCCGTAATTGCTGATATATTTCAAGGCACCCTATTTTATACACATTCTCACTTCCTCTCTCCCTTCTTGTCTTTATCTTCTTCCTTCATTTAGGTATTTATTGTGTTACAGTAAAAGGGTGGACAAGCAGACAATGTCTCACATTGTAGTAGGAGGGAGACCGACAGTAAAATAAGAGAACCAGTGACTGACAGTGATAAGTGCTGTGGGGCGGGGGTGGGGATGGAGAGTGACAGGGAGGTGGGGTTCATCGTCTGGGGAAGGGCGATCTGAGATCCAGATGATGAGCCAACCATGCAAAGACCGTGCAAGAAAAAGCACTGCTAGCAGAGCACCTGGCGCTGAGGTTTAACTCAAGCTGGCATGTTTGCGTGGTCAACATGGCAAGAACACAGCAAGGGGGAAATGAGGCCAAAGTAGCCTGGGGCCACATCAGGAGATTGAAGCAAAATCAAGGAGTTTGCCTTCTATTTCTAGGATAATGAGAAGCCATTAGAGTGTTTTAAGTTGGAGAGGGACAAGATCCAAATGATGCTTTTAAAAAAAAAAGATGTGAATTAACATTTTAAAAAAATCATTTGGTTGCTGGGCAGAGAGTTGATTAAAATTGGAAAGCAGCCAGGAGGCGATTATAAAATCTGGGAGAGAGATGATGGCCGTAGAGATACTTGAAGGGGCTTCAGGGCATGTCACAGAGGAAGGGTGGATGGGCTGCACAAGGTGTGGGAAAGGAAAGCATCACGGATAATGCCCAGGCCTTTGAGCAGCTGGGTGGATGGGGTGCGATGTTTTACTGAGCTGGGGAAGGGCATGTTTGTACGTGTTAAATTAGAAGCTGCTGGTAGACATTTAAGTGGATGGCAAAGTAGGCTTTGGGTATACGAGCCAGAGGTTGGGGTAGTAGGTGCCTAAGTTGTGGTACGTGGATGTTTAAAACTGTGGCATTGGGTGAGACCGTGGGAGCAGAGTGTGCGAGTAAAGAACAGGGGGTGCCTAGGATGGAGCCCTGGGGTTACTTCGGTCCTGCTGCAGAATCGGGGGTGTTTCAAGGAGGGGAGGAGCGCCAGCGGGTTGCCTGCTGGTGAAGTGCTCCCCTCATAGCTACCCCTGCAGCTCGCTCGCTGTTGCGTTCTGGTGGCACAAAGTAGCCCCTGTAGAACGTTGGTCCTGTGCCTAGAGATGAGACCCCTTCTGCAAACTTGGCCCCCTGCATGTCTGTTTTGGCCAGATGAGCTCCTCCAAGAACAGCGGGCGGACATGGACCAGTTCACTGCCTCCATCTCAGAGACCCCCGTAGATGTCCGGGTGAGCTCGGAAGAGAGCGACGAGATCCTGCCGTTCCACCCCCTCCACCCCTTCCTGTCCCTACCTGAGACCGAAGGTGGGTACGACTTGACAGCACAACTTCCCAGGGGCCCAGGGAGGCGGGTGCAGAGAGAAACTTGAGCTCAGTTGTGTGCATCTGTGCTGAGCTGGGAAGGTGGGCTTCCCTGGTGAGAGTCAGGCAGGGAAGGGAGACTCGGTTTCTTGAGCACCTACTGTGTGCCGGCCTCAGTGCTCAGTGCGTTCGGAGTTGACTGGAGCATCTCTGCGGAGCTAGTAGCATTTCACCCACTGTAGACAAATGGCTTAAAGCCCTCTGTTTGTCCCGGTCTCGTTACCCGGCTGCAGCTCGTGTGAAGACATGTGGAAGTCACTCTGTGGCTTAAATAGCACTTTCATTTTCTGTCGTGGTATTGTCTTTCTGTGACTCTCCTGGGAGGTGAGTAAGGGAGAGCCTGAAGAGGTCATGGAGTCACTCGAGGTCCACAGTTGGGTAAGAAGCCATGGCCTGGCTCCTGGTCAGGCATGCTCTGTTCCCACGCTGGTTCCTCATGTCTAAAAGTATCTCTAAAATCTGGGCATCTGCAGCAGAAATAAACAGGCTGCCGGGGCGGGTGCCCTGGGACCAGTACGTATCGTCAGAGTCTATTATTCACCTGCCGCTGCCAGGGAGAGCCATGGTACAAATAGCAGCCCGCAGCTATCGAGTCCTTATCCTGCACCGGCTTTAGCTAAGCATTTTACGTGGGAGGATAGCCCTCTAGAGCAGGTTCAGGAGTGCCCCCATGAGGCTGTTCCCCAACTGCCCGGGGTCACGGCACCTACAGTGGAGAGTCAGGCTCTGAAGCCAAGGTCAGCAAGCCACACGGTCACTGTGGCATGGCTGTGTCCCTCTGGCCAGACCTCTTCCCAGCGGCAAGAGCTCCCAGCTCTGCCTCCTGAGCTCGTCCTCCAGAGTGCAGCCTCAAGGCGGTCAGCCTTCCAATAACAACAGGGTAAACAAAGACCTAGCACTGCCCTGCTCACCCCCACAAATCCCGTCCCCACTGGACACAGTCAAGTCTTGTGTACCTTTTTGGGATGTAGGCATCTTGGAAATGCCTGAACTGGGACCTCCTCTCCTTGTTGGCAAACCACAACTGATTCTCACTCCGATTTTTGTTACTTTCTAATAAAAACAACATTGTGGCCTGAACCAAATAATTTGGGAATCTAAAAACTTCCCTGAAAAGGCCCAAGACAGACCTATGACTTCTTTCTGTCTCACCAGATACCTTCCAGTGTTTTGCTTCAGGTCTCACTGCTGGTTTGTGGATAGGATCTTTTCAGGCACAGTTTTTGAGGAAGAACACTTTCCGTTCACGTTGTAGAGAAATTCTAAGACAGAAATTGTGAAAGAAGTCATCATTTTCTTTCTTAATCTCCTCTTGTGCTGTTTTGTTTTTTATTGTTTTTCTTTCTGCTAGACTCTCAGCCGGAGTTGTATCACCCCATGAAAAAAGGTTGGTTTTCCAAAGCTGTTCCCTCTTAAGACCTCATCCCTTCACTTCCTCAGTGTGTCGGGAGTTTCATTGTTTGTTCCATACCATCACCTCGTTTCCCCCACACACACCTCATTTTCAAACATGGCCAGGTGTGGAGTCAAGAGGCCCTCCTGCCATGTGGCTAACACGGCAGCTCAGCCTTCGAGCACTTGGAGTGGCAGTTCCAGCAGCATTTGTTACAGGGTGGCCATCCTGAATCTCCTGGCAGGATGGCCAGAGAACACGAAGCAACCAAAAGATGTTCATTCAAATTCCTGTAACCTGGGCAGATTTTTAAAAATATCCAATGTAATTGCTAGTGTCTTCACAGTCGGGTGGAGTCTTTTGCCCCTTCTTTTCCCTTTATTTTTAGCATCCACTTACCTTTGGTCTTTACCAGTTGTCTCGTGTTCCCTGACTTGTAGCCACTCTCCAACCATTAGAAGCCGACAGATGAGACAGGTTGACATGAGACAAGAGAGCTCTCAGTGTAGTGAGTCTCCAGTTTTCAAACCGAGTGAACGTTACACAGAACGTTTTGCTGCATACTTGATGTACGTGGTCTCGTTTCATCCACGAAGCATCCCTCTTGGGTGGGCTTTTAGCCCCATTTTTTATAGACTAGGCAGTTGACAAAGCCTCAGAGCTGATACGATTTGCCCCAAGTCAGGAGTTTTAAGGGGTGGAGGAACCAGAATTTGAACTCGGTTCCCTCTGTCTTTAAAGCCCATGCTATTTCGAGTGCATCAGATGCCAGTGTCGGCTGCTGAGTTCTCCTGGCTCTTGGTTAATCCACCATCTCTAGAATCACTGTGAATGAGGTCCCACATTTCTTGATTCTTTTATGTTTTATGAACCCACTCTTTGGGCTTTGGCAGATTGATTTACTGGTGGACCAAGCCAAGCCGTGTTCCCTGGATTAGAATTGGCTGTTCTTGTTTGTGCCCCAACTTGTTCTCGGCACATAGTAGTGCAATTTGAATCTTATAAAAAAAATCACTTAGACATAAATGCTTTATTTTGTTCTGCTTGGCTGTGCCCCTGGTGCTAACATTCCTTTGAACAGCATATCTCAGATGTTTACAGGTAAAGATGAAGTTCTTAGAAGTTCAACTTGGTATTGCCCTTGTATTCAACTTTTAATAGTTGGACTAACTTAACCTTTAACTTTTGGTCTCTTGAAGTAACTTACTCCATATGGATTCCATAAAGCTATACTGTTTTTGGACAGAGTTTAAGAAATACATTGACTATACCACCAAAACAGTGTGAGCACAGTCTGGACTTGTGGTAGGGCTTGAAATTAGTTGGCTTAAAGCCACATTATTTTTGTAGTAGGATCCTGGCCTTCTAGGGACATAACCTTTAAAATTCTGAAAGAGGAGGGAGAGAGAGAGATGGAAGCGGCTCAGAACTAGAATTTATTAGGCTTCATCCCAGCACCCTTACAGAGCCAACGCCTCTGTAAGACTCTTCTTCCTCAGATAGTTGCAGTGCAATACTGCAGTTCCCCCAAACAATTTTGCCACTGCAAAAGCCAGCCCCGATCTAACATACCCTATAGTCAAGTCTGAGTTAGAAAAAAAAAAATTACACCATCTCTGGCTGCATTATAGTGACTTAATGCACCATGCATTAGCTAGCCTGCAAGTTCAGCAGCTGTGGAGACTGTTACTAATTGGTCCAAGTTAAGAATGCATCTGGTTGTGAGCTGGAACACCTGATGGTCCTCAGGTCACCATCTGCTTTTGACAAGCCCGAGAAGGACAGTGCTCTGCATATACTCACGTTGGAATCTTCCTCATTTACCTTAGAACACTGAATGTGGTGTCAGGTTCATCTATTTATAAAAGGTTCAAATCATAGATGTTTATAGAAGGCTATATGTATTTATTATTAATAAGCTCCCATGGTGGCTGGGAATCACATGCCCTGAAGCTGAGAATAAAGAAGGTGCCCTTCCTTTCCTCCCCGGGTCTGTGCCAGGCCAACCACGCAGTGCACTTGGGTCTGAGTGCATGGAGCGCCACACACCGGTGACGTTGGCTCAGGCCGCGTCTGACCTTGACGCAGGCAGCGTTGCTGTCCTTGCTCTGTTTATAGAAAGGTTTCTTACCCTCTGCTGTTAGAATTCTCCCGCTTTGTGGAATGCTTCCTTTCCTGCCCGTTGTTTAATGCCCCTTTAGGATGTGATGATCTGTTATCTGGGCACTATGCTATTTCCCTGAGAGGGTAACAGTGTAGTGGGAGACACAGAAGAAAATCAGGATCTACAAACTGATCCTAAGTCTGAAAACTGGAAATATCTCCAAAGAAGAGCTGAAGCTTGAAGGACGAATAGGATCTTGGGTGGGCAGCAGGGTATTCCAGGCAGAAAAAATTGCCTGTCAGATCAAATCTGATGCTTGAGGCAAACATGCACCCTCGTCGCTAGTGGAACAGCTTCTCCATCCATTCACAAGGTCCCGGGTCTAAAGGAGCCAAAATGTGAGGGTAGCAGGCGCTCGTGACATCACGTAGGGCATTACTGTGTGTTTCTCTGTGCTGGATACCTTTGGACTCAACATTCTCTTTTGAATCTTTACATTCCATTTTCCCAAGTCGGTGCCAAGTTAGTGCTCCCTCTTCCTTCATTATACCCTTAGTGCTCTGAAAATGCCTGCGTCATCCATCCTTCCAGAGCATAGCACCTCCCCAGGACTGGGGACAAAGGCGCCTACCAAATGGGCGTTGGGGTGGGGGGGTCCGTGCAGTGAGTGGCCTCCCTGGCCCCCGGGAAGGAGTTGCCGGCTTCTGTGAGATTGGCCCATGCGCAGCCCACCCTGGGAGACCGAGCTCTGCTCTCTCTCCACACAGGATCGGGTGTAGGAGAGCAGGACCGAGGACTGATCGGGGCCGAGGAGAAAGTGATCAACAGCAAGAGTAAAGTGGATGAGAACATGGTGAGCCACCTCTCCCCTGCCCTGTGACACAGTAATTTTGAGAGTAAACCAAGTGAGTGGCCTTGTTTCACATGCTTTCCAGACCAGCTGCCCTTGCTCGTTTTCCATATGGTAGAGGTGGGTGGGCTCACGCTGCTGCCACAGATTTGTCATGTGGTTGAGCATCAAGGTGTGAGAGGGAATAAAGAACTCTCGGTTGTAGCTCATTTCTGGCCATACAGATCAAGGGGGAAATATCTTTGCAGCTGAAAATAGGAATAAAATGTTAGGGGCCATTTTCAAGGGATTAGCAATTTAAAATTGGGTTGGATTCTTATACTGCCTTAGGGTTGTACCTGCTATGCTTCTAGAATGTTCCATCACTTATATTTCTGGATCGCTCTCGTCTGAGTTTGATAATTAAACTTGGCCTCTTGGTAATCTGCCCTGAAATGTTTCCCCACAACAGTTATCTTAAGGAGAACACATGGTAGAGCCCCTAAAGGGCCTGTGGGTATTCAAGACCCTTGCGTCCATCCACACTTGCCTCCTTATCCGGGAGTGTGGTGAGTGGGTTTAGATTTCGAGATGGAACCAGGGGGTTAGTGGGTGTCCAGCAGGTGTCCGACTCCTCCAACGCAAAGGCAATGGGAAAGAAGCCGTGATAGTAACACTAAATCTCCCCCTCCACACAGTAGCTGACGCTCTCGCAACTGTTTCAGGTCATCGACGAGACTCTGGATGTGAAGGAAATGATTTTCAATGCTGAGAGAGTAGGAGGCCTCAAGGAAGAGCCGGTAGGTATTCCATGCCCGAATCTAATGCCGCACTTCGTCTCCATCTCAGCCACTTCTCCTTCATGCCTTCTCAGTTCACGTGGAACGTGGCGGAGATGCCTGGCCAAAGGTCCCCTTCCCCATTTTTGCACACATTTGGGTAAGAAAAGGAAAGTGAAGATCTCCACGTAGGTTGGAATAGTTGGGCGTCTGCCCGTGTGGACAGTGAGCAGACGCACAGGACCCTCCGGGGCGCAGCCCCTGTGGCTTGCCTGCCCCTTCCCGGTGGCAGGCTCGGAATGGCGGGCAGGCAGTCACTGGGGTTTGGCCCCCGCGTTTGCTCTGCCGTTTCAGGAGTCCTTGGGGCCGCTGCGGGAGGACTTCAGCCTGAGCAGCAGCGCCCTCATCGGCCTGCTGGTCGTCGCAGTGGCCATTGCCACGGTCATCGTCATCAGCCTGGTGATGCTGCGCAAGAGGCAGTACGGCACCATCAGCCACGGCATCGTGGAGGTGAGGGCCAGGGTGGGCCGGTGTGGCCCCCATGTGGCAGGGCCACGCTTCGTGCCAGCTGGTGGAGGGCCCGTCAGCTCAAACTTGTCGGGTACTGGACACGCTGCCATCATCAGTTAAGTGACTCACCAGTTAGTAGGTCACATTTTGGAAATCGGCCACAATGGACCATCCCCGAGGGTTGTGGCTGGCCTTTAATTTGGGTTTTGACCATGATCATCAGAAAGTCCTAAGAGCATTTTATTCTGCTTGAGAGCAAAAGCCATTTTCTCATATTATTTCTTCAGTGCTTCCTTTTTTCCAGATATGTGAGCTATTTGGGAATGGATTGCTAATGCTCTTCTTTTTGAGTGGGGAGAAAAGCAAAAGCAAATTGAGAAGCAGCAAAAGCAAGCTGTTTCTGTGCCTTCTTCTGCTGATCTGTAATTGTAACTTCTTGCCACTTGATGTCAGGGAAGGTCCAAATCCCTTGATTCTGGAATATAAATACAATAAGGAACGTAATACACTTTGGAGAATTAGTTCAGGTGCATGTCTTTACCTCCTGCTGGAGACTGACCTAGTTGTAGAACTTCAGAGCCAGAAGAGAGCGTGGAGACCGCAGAGTCCAGCTCCTTCCTCTGTGGTGAGCGGCTAAGGGGTCACTCTCTGGTGCCCAGGTGGGAAGTAGCAGGTCTGAGACTTGCCTGTCACTGTGTGCTAGGAAATTCAGTGGACTCTCCTCTCCTTGGACTAAGCCTGCAGCTTTCAAAAGCCTTGCTTCCTTTTTCCTTCTTTGTTCCTCTCTCCCCTTCCTGCATCCTCACCACTAGCTCCTGTTCAGTGTCTACCCAGAGGGGACACGGGGCTGTCTTTGGTTCCCAGGGCCTCTCACAGCAAACAGCTCAGGTCTCCTGACAACCCGTGCCGCTCTCTTTCAAGACACTGACACGGGCCACCATCTCTTCTTCCAGGTGGACCCAATGCTCACCCCAGAAGAGCGTCACCTGAACAAGATGCAGAACCACGGCTATGAAAACCCCACCTACAAATACCTGGAGCAGATGCAGATCTAAGTGACGGCATTTCCCTGCTGGCTGGAAACGGTGGTGCGGGCAGGACGAGGCCCCGCACTTGGGATCGACTACTGAACCAACAGTTGCTTCCAGAGGATTTCATCCTGCATTCAGATCTCCTGGATCACTCAGACTATAAAGTACTACTGTAGAATTGCAATTTCCATTCTTTTAAATGGGTGAAAATGTTAATATAACAATATATGATATATAAACCTTAAAAGAAATGAGAAAATGATCTATTGCAGATACTTGACTGATGTAGTTTTCTTTTTTAAATTAATCAGAAACCCCAGTTCTCTTGTATTCTCACACACACTCCATGCTCTCTATATAAATGGGAAGAGGATGATTTTCGATAGTAGACTGTATATGCGAGCTGTCCGTTCCCATTGCACTGTATAAATCAACTCTTTAAGGCTTATTCATTCTTCTGGTTTTTAATGGGGGGAAAAAAAGGCAGCATTCCCTCTTTCAAAGAACTTTCAGGAAGTTGCTGAGGAACTAAATGAAAAAGGGAACTGGAATTGACCTTGAAGCACATCCTGACGCCCCCTCAAACTATCTCAAAGGACCCGTTTCTTGGGAGTCCGGTGCTTCCACTGCTGGGTGATGTGGTGTGTCCCTACCAGCCCATCACCACAGCGTTCAAAGGCATTTTATCCCGGCATCTTTTAGCAAGCCTGATGCATACAGAGTAGGTCAGCCACAACTGCCTCCCCTCCAAATCCAGTTCTTCCACCGAGATCTGCCTGTAGTTTGCATATGACATTCTTCCACTTTCCGTCGTTTACTCTGTAGCTTTTTACTATTCACTTCTCCTGACAAGTTATGTCCAATGTGATGTCTCTTTCCTCTTTGGACATGTCCCTTGAAAGGCACTGACTCCCCACCCCTCCCCTTTGCGTTTTAGCTTCTCTGCCCTCCCCTTTCCTGGCCACCAGCCCCCTTGGTGGGCACTCAGAGAACACTGCGATGAGCAGGCTGCCAGTGCCCATGCTAGGACACGCGAGGTTGGCTCTCATTCAAAAGGGGATATTCCAGGTTGTACACGAAACTGGATCTGTAGACAGCTGTGGAAAGCATCAAAGATTTTTATTTTTTATTTCTTTCACACGAGTCTTTGTAATGCTTATAGAGTTGTTGATGCTCTCGGCTTTTTTTTTTTTTTCCCCTTCTTTAATCTGAAGGTTCTGGTAACCTGTGGTGTATTTTTTTCTGTTTTCTTGTAACTGTTTTTTTTTTTTCTCTTCCTCCCCTTTGGTCCTATCCCTGTCTCTTCCCACTATGCACAGATTAAACACCTACAAACTCCTTAATATGATCCGTGGAGAATGTACAGTCTAAACACATCAATAAAGACTTTAACTTCCACAGAGCCTCCTTGTTTCATTCACCCTGGCATTGTCCTGTGGTGATTTTAATTCTCCTGCGTTCAGGGGTAAAGGGAGCTTCCTTCCAGGAAGGATTGTGAGCTCTGCGGCAGAGGCTGAAATGAGTCTGCTCAAGCAAGTCCTGATGCTTGCGTTTGAACTTCATTTTTCACTTAAAAAATAAAATAAGAGGAAAAGTCCGTCTAGAGCATTTGTCTGGCAAGTTTTTTATTTTGCCTACAGATATTTATTAACATGAGATTTTGCTTCTTAACGATACCAGAAACAATGCACAGGGCTTGTGTCTGGATTTTCAGAGAAATGTTTGCAGCCTCCATTTCTGAGTTTAACCTGCCACTAGGAGGCCTTATTTTTTTCCTAGGAGGAGGCGTTTGGTTTATTTACCTGACAACTGCCTGCAGCTCTCCCTACCTGAGAATGCTAAGTGCTTTTCACTGGTGATGCAAGTCTTCTATTGCCCAGCTAAATGTGTAAGATAGAGATTAGCCCCTGAACTTGAGTCCCCACCCTGGTGCAGTGTAACTCCAGTTTAAATACCGGGCACAGTTACATATGCATCACTGTACATGTGCAGAGACAGACGTGTGCCGTACCTTCCCTAGGGTGCTGGAATGGGGAGTTCATATTTCATGAGCCTCAAATCAGCCAGGTAGCATTTTCAGGGTGAACCAGTTGAATGGGCTGATTCTCGGTAAGTATTAGCAGTTCCCCATCTATCACCCCTTTCAACTCCAGCTGCTACCAGCAAGGTCCTGAAAAAATGAACCTTCTTTCTGTTTAAGCCTGTTTCTGCCAGAGTGCCCTAAAAGAGTAGCATCAGCCAATCCTCTGCCTTATCAGCTGGAAAGTGTGAATCAGGTTTGCTTTTTCTCTCTAATTCCAAACCATAACAGACCAGCTTCGTTTATTTTAGTGCCTACCATCTGCTGGCTGCTGTACATGCAGGAGCTCACTGAATCTCCTCAATCCTTGGAGGTATATAGATATTCTTATTTTACAGAAAGCTGAGGCCTTCCTACTGGCGACAAATGGAGCAGAGGTCACAGTCCCACCCTGTATGGCTGCAGAGCCCACAGTCATTCCACTATTTAGTGATGTCAGCCCCGGAAGACTGTGGGCCCTGGGGTTTGGGAGCCACCTGACTGCTCAGCTATCTCGACTTACATCCAGCACCAACTCCCCTGTGGATGACGGGCTGGGGAGGTTTGAGGCTGCCGAAGTAGGGGTGTACACATTCGGTACCCAAGCGGGGCAAGAAGAGACAGCCGGGGTTACATCAGGAAGTGTGCGTCTTGTGGTTAGACTTGTCTCTTCTCCCACCCTGGACTGCTCTGCTGTGCACCACATGGGATAGATGAATCCCATATGCCTTATGCTGTAGAGCAGGGTGTGTAGAAATGGTAGCTACATAGAGACTGAATTCTAATTCTGTAAGGAAACCCCCATGGCCATGTGTGTAAGACGGGGGCTGCCCGGCAGGCCTGACCCCACGCCCACTCCGCTCCGCTCCCTGGTGGCACAGCCCAGTGGCGGGTCTGAGGAGACTGACTCACCCCCGGGAGTTTCTGCTGTGGTATGACTCAGCTTTGACCTCTGGAGAATGTGGCCCTACCCAGCTTGCTGCCTTCTTTCCCAGGGAGCTCGGATCTTACTGCCTCCCTGCCTGCTCTGTTAGAAGGCAGCCCCCCAGCCGGGGTCCGAGCCAGCCCCAGGTGCCTGCAGGGACTGTGGTCTCACGGCTCTGACTCTGATGGCCTTATTTAGCAGACACTGATCAGTAGCTTAGTCATGAGATCCTAAGATTTGGGGAGGTCCAGGGTCCTCTCTAGAGGAACTTACCTGTTTGAGGTTATCTGTGAGAAAGAAGAGACATGGAAACAGGAGACAGGTAGCTTGCCCTGTTATCAAAGATGAAACAAGGGGAAATGTGTCTTGTCTCCTGTGGGGACTTACTTGGGGCTCCATTTGGCAGACCTTAGGCAGCCCAGGCTTTCTTAGCACCTTCCCACTGCAGAGCAATCCAGAGAGCTGGAGGATGGCAGGATCATAATCAGTTTGGTGGGTTTTTTTCCTAGAATCCTTGAGATGGGTAGAGCATGACTTCTTGAGGAATCTATAGTTCTATGGCCAAGATAGCCCAGACCTGGTTGATTGTATGAACTTTGAACTCAGTGGCTCTTTCTTGATTAGAGCAACAGCCTCCCATCAATAAAACATTCTTGGGGGCAGATGTGGCTCAAATGGTTGGGCGTCCGTCTCCCATATGGAGGGACATGGGTTCGATCCCCGGGACCTCCCAGTAAATAAATAAATAAATAAAACATTCTTAACATGTGCCCTATACATGTAGTTGTTTATAAATTATATACATGAACTATCATAAATAAAAATGGAAAGCATATGAAAGATGACCTTTTCCAAATTTTATTTGATAAGGGTACTAGTTTTAGTGCAAGCAAAGGGATTGCTTTCATTTTTATCTTTTTAAAAATTATTATTAGCAAGAGTCCATACTTTATTCAGATGTCAGCTTTTACCTAATTTCCCCTTGCTGTTTTAGGATCCCACCCAGAATACCTCATCACGTTCAGTTGTCATGGTTTCTGCAGCTTCTCTTGGCTGTGACAATTTGTCAGACTTTGTTTTTATGATGTTGACAGTTTTGAGGAGCACTGGTCAGGTATTTTGTAGGCTGCCCCTCTGCTGGGATTTGTCTGATGTTTTTCT
Source organism: Tolypeutes matacus (assembly GCA_026826555.1). Lineage (NCBI taxonomy): Eukaryota > Metazoa > Chordata > Mammalia > Cingulata > Chlamyphoridae > Tolypeutes > Tolypeutes matacus. Next base: position 6,384,607 of record JAKSZT010054226.1, read on the forward strand.
CATGCTGGAACCCTGGATATAGTTTCAGCCACGGTGGAAATCAGTTTGGTGTCTCCTTAGAAAGTTGAGCGTAGAATTACCATATAACCCCGCGATTCCACATCTGGGTATATGCCCCAAAGAATTGAAAGAAAGGACTTGAACAAATATCTGTACACCAATGTCATAGCAGCATTGTGCACCATAGCTAAAAGGTGGAAGCAACCCAAGTGTCCATCAACAGATGAATGGTTGAACCAAATGTGGTCTATGCGTACAATGGAATATTAGTGATAAAAAGGAATGACCTTTAAAAAAAAAAAAAAAGAATGACATTCTGATACACATGACAACATGGATGAACCTTGAAGACATTGTATTGACTGAAGCCAGGCATAAAGGACAGATGGTGTATAATGTCACCTATATGAAATAACTAGGATATGCTAATTCATAGAGACAAAGTAGATTACAGGTTACCAGGGGTGATGGTGAGGAATGGGAAGTTATTATTTAATGGGTAGAGTTTCTGTTCGGAGTGCTGGAAAATTTTTGGTCGCAGAACACTGAATGTAATAAACGCCATTGAATTACATACTTGAGAGTAGTGGAAATGGGAAATTTTATGTAGTATATATAACAATAAAAATTAAAAAAAAAAAAAAAAAAAAAAAGACCCTGATGTTATGGGTTCTTTGGAAGAGACCACAGAGTTGCAGCGCCCATTTAATCACATCCAGGATGCTTGCTGGCAACCTTTTGTCACTGTTGGTATTGACCTTGATCACTTAGCTGAGCCGGTGGTTGGTCAGGTGTCTCCACTGCAAAGCTACTATTTTCTACCCCCTTTCCATTCTGTCTTCTTTGGAAAAAAGTCAGTATGCACCAGCCCACACTAAGGAGTGAGGAGTTCTCTCCCTGATCCATCTCTCTCTTTTTTTAAGCAAGCAAGTAAAGAGTTTATTGTAAAGTGAAAGAAAGAGAAAGTACACTCCTGGGACAGGGCGTGCCCAAAGGGAAAGACATGCCTTGTTATTTTTTAGATTGGGTTTCAATCTGAAAAATCCACTTTCAATATCTGCAGTCTATCATATGAGCCTTGTACCTCAAATAAAGCTGCTTTTAAAAACAACCTGAAGAGACTCCTCATAAAAGCAGGTTGGAATGGGAGAAGTGCCTCATTGGCGGTACTATTACAGGGCAGTACTGAGTTTTCAAGCCTCTCTACCAATTCTATATCCAAGTGTGTAGATAGCCCTTTAGGTGAGACATCACTTTTGACAGCAAAAATTACCTAATAATGGAAACCTTTCCAGACAATCACAGCACGAGTTTTTTTAGAAAATCGAACAGGTATGTTTCAATTAAAGAGAAAGGAAAAGAAAAGAAAAAGACTGTAGCATCTTTAAGTTCAACAACTCTTTAATTACTTTGCCACAAGATGATAAGTGAATCTCTGAGGAGCACAAAAGAATTTCTTGGTCACTTCCAATTTTATTACAAATTATTGCAACGATTGTACCTTATCTCAAAGGTCTTGATTTTTATCAGAATAAACACGTTGAAGACATTTTGTCACACACTGTACGGGTGGCCTCATTATAAGTCTTAAACCGTTTTTTTTTGTTTGTTTTTTTTTTAAGATTTTATTTATTCATTCATTTATCCCCGCCTTGCTGCTTGTGCTCGCTGGGTCAGCTAACCACGCCGTGCGGGCGGGCTTGCCTTCACCAGGAGGCCCCAGGGAACCGAACCCGGGGCCTCCCATATGGTAAACGGGAGCCCTACTGATTGAGCCACAGCCGTTTCCCTTAAACCGTTTTTGACCCTCCTTTCCTCCATTACTGTAACGAGTTTGGGTATGTTGTGTCTTTGTGTTCATTTGTTTAGATGATCTTTTATAATCAGCCAACTTGAATCACTTATCCTTTCCTTTCGTGTAGATCTTTTAGATATTTCTTTTATGACTACCACAGGGATTACATTTAGCATACTAAATCTATTGCAATTTAGTTTGTAATGATTCCAGTTTAACTTCAGTAGCCTACACATACACAAGACCTGCATACCTCCATCCCTCTCTTTCATGTTGTTCATGTCACAAATTACAAATTTATGCTTTGTGTGCCCTGTAACAAAGATTTATGCCTTTTAAATTAAATGCATTTGAATTTTCAGGCTTTTAAGCAATATAAGACAGCAGTACATATGAAAATGACATAGTACTGACATATGTATTTACCCATATTGTTAATTATCCCAGAGATCTTTATTTCTTTGTGCAGCATCAAGATATTGTCTAGTAGGGGGATGGATGTGGTTCAAATGGTTGGGCATCCGTCTGCCATATGGAGGGACCCAGGTTCGATCCCTGGGACCTCCCAGTAAAAAAAAAAAAGATATTGTCTAGTGTCCTTTCCTTTCAACGTGGAGGACTCCCTTTAGCGTTTGAATAGTAATGAACTTATCAGTTTTTGTTTGTCTGGAAATGTCTTATATTCTCCCTCATAATTGAATACAACTTTCCTGGGCATATTATTCTTAGGAAACAGGTCCCCTCCCCACCCCCACCTCCCAGCACTTTAAATATGTCCTCCCACTGCCTTCTGGCCTCCGTGGTTTCTATTGAGAAATTGGATGTTAATCTTATTAAGGATTCCCTATATGTGACACATCACCTCTCTCTTGCTGTTTCTTTTTTAGAGAAAGTGTGGGTTTACAGAATAATCATGCAAAAACTGCAGGGTTCTCATATACTATCAACACCTTGTATTGGTGTGGTACATTTGTTAAAAGTAAGCATGATTTTGTAATTGTCCTATTAACTATAGTCCATAGTTTAATTAAGGGTTCACTGTTTATGTTATGCAGTTCCATAAATTTTTTAAAGCATTTTATTCTAGTAATATATATATAGCCTAAAATTTCCCCTTTTAATTACATTCAAATATATAACTACAGTCAAAATGTTTGTACTACCATCATCACATTCCATTACCAAAATTTTTCCATCTTCCCAAATAGAAACTCTACATTTTAAGCCTTAACTCCCTATGCCCTCCCCCCACACTATCCCCTGGTAAACTATATGATAGATTCTGACTTTATAAATTTCCTTACTAACAGTGAGGTTATACAATATTTGTCCTTTTACAATATTTGTGTCTTTCTTATTTCACTCAGCATGATATCTTCAAGGTTCCTCCATGTTGTCACATATGTCAGAACTTCATTCTGTTTTATGGCTGAATAATATTTCCTTGAGTGTATATGTTACATTTGTTTAACCATTCATCAGTTGATGGACACTTGGGTTGGCTTCATCTTTTGGGAATTGTGAATAATGCTGTGATGAACATCGGTGGGCAAATATCTGGTTGAGTCCCTGCTTTCAATTTTTTATATACATACCTAGAAGTGGGATTGCTGGGTCGTATGGTAATTTTATACTTAAATTCCTGAGGAACTGGTACACAGTCTTACACAGAACTGCACTATTTTACATTCCCACCAGCAATGAATTCATGTTCCTATTTTTCCACATCCTCTCAAACACTCTTAATAGACATTCCAGTGGGGGTGAAGTATCTCATGGTTTTGTTTTGTTTTTTGTATTTTTTAAAGATTTATTTATTTATTTCTCTCCCCACCCCTCGTTGGTCTGCGCTCGCTGTCTGCTGTGTGTTCTTCTGTGTCTGCTTGTCTTCTCTTTAGGTGGCACCAGGAACCGATCCTAGGACCTTCCGGAATGGAAAGAGGCTGCTCAATCTTTTATGCCACCTCAGCTCCCTGGTCTGCTGCGTCTCTTAGTGTCTCTCTTCTGTGTCTCTTTTTGTTGCATCATCTTGCTGCTCCAGCACTCCACGTGGGCCAGCTTGCTTTTCACCAGGAGACCCCAGGAAGCGAACCCTGGATCTCCTATATGGTAGACAGGAGCCCAATTGTTTGAGCCACATCCACTTCCCTCATTATGGTTTTGATTTGCATTTCCTTAATGTCTAATAAGGTGAGCATCTTTTCACGTGCTTTTTGGCCAATTTTGTATCCTCTTTGGAGAAATATCTATTCAAATCTTTCCCCCATTTTAAAAGTTGGATTGCTTATCTTTTTTGTTGTGGTGGTGAAGGATTCCTTTAGATTCCTAATATTAAACCCTTATCAGATATGTGGTTTCCAAGTATTTTCTCCCATTGTGTAGGTCGTTGTTTTACTTTCATTATGAAGTCCTTTGATGCACAAAAGTTTTTAATTTTGATGTAGTCTCATTTATCTATGTTTTTTCTTTTTGCTTGTACTTTAGGTGTAAAGTCTAAGAAACTATTGCCTAACACAAGATCCTGAAGATGCTTTCTTGAATTTTCTTCTAGGAGTTTTATACTTCTGACTCTTATTTAGGTCTTTCCATTTTCAGTTGATTTTTGTATATGGTGTCATTCTTTTGCATATGGAAATAAGTTTTCCCAGCACTGTATAGAAGAGACTGTTCTTTCCCAACCTAATGGTCTTTGCCCCATTGTTAAAAATAAGTTGAGGAAACCAAAAAATAAAATAAAATAAAATAAAATAAATAAATAAATAAATAAATAAATAAATAAATAAATAAATAAATAAGTTGGGGGAAGCAGATGAGGCTGGATCAGTTGGGCTCCTGTCTACTATATGAGAGGCCCTGGTTCGGTTCCCGTACCTGCAGAGAGCTGACGGCCCACACACCCAGGGATGGCACAGCAAGATGATGCAACAAAGGGAGACAAGCAGACACAGAAGAACGGACAGTGATTGGACACAGAGAACAGACAGTGAGCACAAGCAGGAAGGGAGGTGATAAATAAATTTTTTTAAAAGTGATGATTTTTTTTAAAAAGCTGATTTACAAAAAGAATGGATTATCAAATAACATGGGAGGAAAATGCCTTCTCTAGCTAGCAAAAAAAAAAAAAAAAGAATGAGTCGAACAGGGAATGGGTGTAGCTCAGTGGTTGAGCACCTGCTTTGCGTGTACAAGGTCCTGGGTTCAATCCCCGGTACCTCCTTAAAAAAGAATAAATTAAAAAAAATAAGTTGCCAGATTTCCAGGAAGATGTTGGATTAGAGAGACACAGGACTCACTTCTCTCCCAGAAAAATAGCTAAAGGACAGGCAGGAACAGTCTGGAAAAAAATATTCTAGGGTTAGGACACCAGGGGAAGGCTTGAAACCACCCAGAAGAGAGAAGTGCAAAGGAAAAGCATCTTAATGGCAAAATTGTGAGTAAATGCTGCAGTTGCAGTTGCCAGTACCCTTTCCCCCACCCTCGGAGCAGACAGTTTTGAATTCTCTGGTCTCTGGCCACTGGCCATGGACAGAGGGGGCTACAGAGATCTACCTCCTCAGCAAGGGTTTTTTTGTTTTGTTTTGTTTTTAAGATTTATTTCTCCCCACTGCTCGTTTTTGTGCTCGCTGTCTGCTCTCTGTGTGTTCTGTGTCTGCTTATCTTCTCTTTAGGTGGCACTGGGAACCGATCCTGGGACCTTCCGGAGTGGGAGAGAGGCATTCAATCTCTTGCACCACCTCAGCTCCCTGGTCTGCTGCATCTCTTACTGTCTCTCTTCTGTATCTCTTTTTGTTGCATCATCTTGCTGTGCCAGCTCTCCGTGTGGCCCAGCACTCCTGCGTGGGCCAGCTTTCCGCTTGGGCCAGCTCACCATGCAAGCCAGCTTGCTTTTTCACCAGGAGGCCCCAAGAATTGAACCCTGGACCTCCTATATGGCAGATGGGAGCCCAATCACCTGAGCCACATCCTTTTCCCCCAACAAAGGTTCTTAACCATTTTTTCCCCCACGGACCTCTTTGCCAGTCAGGTGAAAATCATGGGTCCCTTACTAAGTCCACACACTACTGTATATTATTTAATAAATATATCACACCTGCACCAACACATCCCCATAAAAATAATGTTTTTTTGAGTTTCAATTCAAGCTCCCAGACCCCTTGTTAAGAACCCCGGCTCCCCAGGAAAGGGGAGAGAGAGATGCAGCCTAAGGCTCACTCATCTTTTGGCCAACAAATTTGATCTGCTGTGTCCCACAAGCCCTTCCAGGCTGGGTGGGGTTGCGCCAATGTTTGCTCTGGGAGCCAGCAGGTAATGAAAAGATCTAACTCTCACAAACACCGTCCCTACTGAAGGGGACTGGTTTTTAAGGATGCAAAGAGGAGAAGGCTGCCAGCAAAGGTTGCAGAACAGCCTTGGAGAAAGTGTGATCTGTGAGGCTTTGAATAGCCTTAAGCAGGATCCTCTGTCACATTGCTGTGGTTGGTGTTGCTGGGAACACACTCTGGCCGGGGTTTGACCGCCATCTGCTGGCGGACTCAGAAACTGCATGTAAAGAAATTAAAAGTAATGAGATGCTTTTTCCAGCCTATACATCCTCCTTCCCAAATGACCTTGGAAGTGGATCTGTAACCCATTACTTGGGTCCATGACCCAGATTTGAGCAAATAAACAGGACAATCCTAAAGACCTAGAACAGGTTGAACCAAAAATCAAAGAATGGCAGTAACACGCAGCCTCCTGCCACTAAATCCCTACACAAGAGAGAGAAATTGAGCATCAGAGTAAGCCCACCATCATAATAAGATGCCTAGACATCAGCAAAAAATTACAAGCCATACTAAGAAAATGGAAGAAATGACCCAAGCAAAGGAATATATCAAAGCCCCACATGAGACAAAGGATTTGAGACAACTAATGAATGAGATTCATACAAATCCCCTAAATCAAATCAACGAGTTGAAAGACAATATGGCTAAAGAGAAAAAGGACTTCAAGAAGACATTGGGCAAGCCAAAGATTTGAAAACCTGAATACAAAAGTAACAGAGCTCATGGGAATGAAGGACACAATAGGTGAGAACAACAACAACAAAAAAACACATTAGATGTAGGGCTGGGGAAGGATGGAGGTATTGAGAGGTGACTGCTAAGGGATGTGGAGTTGTTTTTTTTTTTTGTATTTTTTTTGAGTAATGAAATTGTAGAAATTTTTTGTGGTGATAAATGCACAACATTGTGATTTTACTAAAACTCATTGATCATACACTTTGGATAGATTGTATGGTATATGAATATATCTCAATAAAACTGCTTTAAAATAAACAAATAAGCAAAAATAGCCCCAAAATACAGCTATGTACAATAGGGGAAGTGTAGAGAGATCGAGAAGTAATGAATTTTTGTTTGTCTGCTTTTTGTTTCTTTTATTATTATTATTATTATTATTTAAATAATGAAAATGCTCTAATAATGATTCAAGTGATAAATGTACAATTGTGATTATACCAAATACCATTGATTGTACACCTTGGATAGATCATATACTTTATTAATGTGTATAAAAATTGATTTGTTTAAAAAATAAAATAAAAACATTAGAGGCATACAAAAGCAGACTCAAAATAATAGAAGAAAGATGACAGAACAGAGGAAATTGGAGAGAGAGAAAAGAATGGAAAAAAATTGAGCAAGGGCTCAGGGAGTTTAATAACAAGAAGCATGACAAAATACGTGTCATGTGAGTTCCCGACAGAAGAGAAGGGAAAAGAGGCAGAAAGAATATTTGAGGAAATAATGGCTGAAAATTTCCCAACTTTCATGAAAGAAATGAATTTACATGTCCAAGAAGCACAACATTCCCCAATCAGAATAAATCTGAATAGATGTACTCCAAGACACTTACTACTCAGAATGTCAAACAACAAAGATAAAGAGAAAATTCTGAGAGCAGCAAAGGAGAAGAAAACCATCACAAACAAGGGATGCCCAGTAAGACTTAGTGCATATTTCTCACCAGAAACCATGGAGACAAGAAGACAGTGGTATAATATAATTAGGATACTGAAAGAGAATAATTGCCAGCTGAGAATTCTTCATCCAGCAAAGTTGTCTTTCAAATATGAAGGTGAGTTTAAAATACAATAAACAGAAACAAAGAGAGTTTGTAAAAAAGAATCCACATTTGCAGGAAGCATTAAAGGGAGCTTTACAACCCAAAATAATAGGACAGAGAGGCTTGGAGGAGAGTGTAGAAGAGAGAACTAGCTGAAAGGATAACCAAAGGCTAAAAAGACAGACAAAAATAAGATGTGACATATGAAAGCCAAAGAATAAAATGGTGAAAGTAAATAATGCATTTACAATAATAGCATTTAATGTGAATGGATTAAACTCCCCAATCAAAAGATATAGGCAGACAGAATGGATAAAAAAACACACCTACAAGAGACTCACCTTAGACTCAGGGATACAAATCAGCTGAAAGTGAAAGGTTGGAAAAAGATACTCCAACCAAACAGTAACCAAAAAAGAGCAGGGGTAGCTATACTAATAATCAGAAAAAAAAACAGACAATAAATGCAAAAAAGTTATGAGATATAGGCGGCCATTATATATTAATAAAAGAGACGATCCACCAGGAAGAAATAACAGTCATAAATATCTAAACAACTAACCAGGGTGCCACAAAATACATGAGGCAAACTCAGGCAAACTGAAGAGAGAAATAGGCATCTCTACAATAATTGTTGGAGACTTCAATGTACCACTCACATGATTAGATAGAACAACTATACAGAACATCAACAAGGAAACAGAAATTGAACGATACGATAAACCAGCTAGACCTAACAGAAATATACAGCACGTTGCATCCCAGATCAGCAGATTATACCTTCTTCTCAAGTGCTCGTGGATCTTTCTCCAAGATAGACCACAGTTTGTACCACAAAATAGGTCTCAATAAATACAAAAAGATTGAAATTATACAAAACACCTTCTTAGATCATAATGGAATAAAGCTGGAAATCAATAATAGACAGGAAAGAGGAAAATTCATGAATGTATTGAGGCTAAACAACACACTCTCAAATAATCAGTGGGTCAAGGAAGAAATTGCAAGATAATTCAGTAAATATCTTGAGACAAATGAAAATGAGAACACAACATATCAAAACCATCTGGTCCTGGACTTTTCTTTGCTGGGAGATATTTTTTAAACAAATCAATTTTATTGATACATATTAAAGCATACAATTCATCCAAAGTGTATAATCAATGGTATTTGGTGTAATCACATAGTTGTGCACTCATCACTTAAATCATTATTAGAGCATTTTCATTATTTCAATAATAAACAAAAAACAAACAAGAAAATTCTTCACCTCTCAATCTCTCTATGCTTCCCTGCTGTGCATAGCTGCTATTTCTGGCTATTCTTGCACATTTATTTATTTATTTATCAAGTAATTTTATTGAGATATATTCACATATGATACAATATATCCAAAGTGTATAATCAATGGCTTTTAACATAATCACAATGTTGTGTATTCATCACCACAAAAAAAATTTTAGAACAATTTCATTACTCCAAAAAGAAAAACTCCACACCCTTTAACAGTCCTTCCCCAGCCCTACATAACCACTAATCTGGTTTGACCTTTATAAATTGATTTATATGTACATTTTATATAAATGGAATCATACAATTTTGTCTGATATTGACATCTTGTAGTATTAACATACATTTGTTCAGCTTCAGTGAAAAATAGTCTAATATATGCAATTTTACCAAGATTTATATTTTACATGTAGTTTTACTATACTATACATTTCCATGTTGTTTTTCTGCTTTCATTTTAGTAATATACATGACCTTAGACTTTCCCTTTCAACCACTGTCATACCCACATAATAGTACTGCTAGTTTCAAACATTTTGTTGGGCTTTCACCTTTTCTATTAATTTCCAAAGATTAGCACACATCCTTTACCAGTTCTGCACAAGTGAATCCTCAGCGTTCCATTCTCTAACCTCATTCTATTTTCTGGTGACCCATATTCAAGTTATTAACTCCATGAGATTACACAATATATTTAGTTCATAGTAGCTCAATCATATAGTATTTGTCCTTTTTTGTCTGGCTTGCTTCACTCAGCATGATGTCCTCCAGATTCATCCATGTTGTCACAAACATGGATGCCCTTTTCCATCCTCTTCTCCTTCTGGGACATCGATAATACATATGTTTGTATGTTTCGCATTGTCATTCACTTCCCTGAGACTCTTTTTAATTTTTTCCATTCTTTTCTCTTTCTGTTCTCCTGTCCTTTCCAGTCCAGATGCTCTGTCCTCAAAATCACTAATTCTGTCTTTGAACAATTCACCTCTGCTGTCTTGTGCCTTTCATGTATTTTTTTTTTTTTTTTTTTTTTTTTTTTACCGGGAGGTCCTGGGGATTGAGCCCAGGTCCCTCCATATGGGAGACGGATGCCCAATCATTTGAGCCACATCTGTCCCCCGTCTCGTGTATTTTTAATCTCATCCATCGTGTCTGTCATCCCCATAAACTCTATTACTTTTTCTTTGCAGGCTTTCAAATTGTTCTTTATGCTCACCCAGTGTCGTCTTAATATCCTTTATCTTTTTAGTCATAGTTTACTTAAATTATTTGAATTGGTTTAGTAGATTTGTAGGCTTATCATTGATTAGTTGTCTTAAATCCTGTATTTCATCAGGATATTTGGTTTGTTCCTTTGGCTGGGCCATCTTTTCCGGTTTCCTAGTGTGGCTTGTAATTTTTTGCTGATATCTAGGCACCTGAATATTTTGGTGAATTTACTCTGATAGTCAATTTCTCTCTCTTGCCTATTGGTTTTTTAAATTTTCAGTTCAACTTATTCTAAGTCTTTAAAATTTTCCAGCTTAAGTTATCAAAATTGGGCCAAGGACTCACTAGTGGGGTGCAGATTTTCTCCCAGGAGTTAAGGTTAAGAGAGAGATCTGAAAGCAATTTTTCTTCTTGCAGTTTACCAGCCAGCCAGCAGATGGTGATTGTTGGCATACCTTTCCACGGAGGTGTTTCAACCTTGGCTTGCCCCTGTTCCTGGTCTTGCCAGAGTTAAGATTCTAAGCAGGTTCTGCTGGCCAAATTCACTGAAGAGAAACCACTCTCCTTCCTCCATTGCACCCTCCTTTTCCCAGGGTGGAAGGCATCTGTTCCCCTCTCAGTCGGCTGCAGTGAGCCACAGGTTTTATCTAGTCTGCATGCCTTGAAGGTTGGGGCTGGGTGCCCTTCCCGGCTGCCATGGACTTTTAGTAGCTCATGGTTGTCATTTTGGGTTCTTTGTCTCTCTGTCCCTCATCTTTCTGCGGGTTGCACAGCACTGTCCTGATCTGCTGACTCCAAAGCAGGTCCTTCAGACAGCTTTTGGCCCTTACTCCATTGTTTTTGTGAGAAAGCTGAATCCTTGCTTGCCTATTTCAATGCCATCTTCCTGGAACTCTGCCTTTATTGTATTTTTTCAAAGATTTATTTTATTTATTTCTCCCCCACCCTGTTGTTTTTGCACTCGCTGTCTGCTCTCTGTGTCTGTTAATTGTGTGCTCGTCTTCTTTTTAGGAGATACTAGGAACCAAACCTGGGATCTCCATGTGGGAGGGAGATGCCCAATGGCTTGAGCCACCTCTGCTCCCACTTGTTGTGTCTCTCATTGTGTTTCCTTGTGGTTATTCTTTGTCTTGTCAGCCCATCACATCAGCTTGCTGTCATGCTCGTCTTCTTTAGGAGGTATCAGGAACCGAACCCAGGACCTCCCATGTGGTAGGCGGGTGCCCAACTGCTTGAGCCACATCCGCTTCGGTATTGTATTTTTTATCTCACTTATTGTGTCTTTCATTCCCATAAACTCTGTTATTTTCCTATCCAAGGTTTCAAATTTTTCTTTGTGCTCACTCAGTGTTTTCCTAATGTCTTTTATTTCTTTAGCCATGTTGTCCTTGAACTCCATGATTTGATTTAGGAGATTTGTATGAACCTCACTGATTAGTTGTTTCACGCCCTCTGTCACATCTGGAGCTTTGATTTGTTCCTTTGCCTGAGTCATATCTTCCTTTTTCTTAGTATGGCTTGTAATTTTTTGCTGATGTCTAGGCATCTGACTATGATGATGAGTTTGCTTTCAATTTTCAGTTTCTCTCTCTTGCCTATGGATTTGCTGTTAAGTAGCTGTGTGCTACCACTGCTCTTTGATTCTTTGTTCAACTTGTTCTAGATATTTAGGACTGCCCTGTTTAACTGCTCAAACCAGGGCTCAGGACCCAGTAATGGGGTGCAGGCCAGTTTCCAGTGGCCTTGGAGGGGAGCGGGCAGTAAAGGCACCTGTTTGCCTTTTATTAATTATTATCATTTCCTTCTTTTGGTGCACTTTTCTGGTCTGCCAGAAGATGGCGCTCTTTGAAAGACCACTCAGGTCAGACCCCAGATGCTAGGGGGGGAATGCATTTATTGTAAATCCACTCTGGGGGGGCAGTGCAGAAACAATGTCCTCAGGGCAGACCAAGTCTCTAAAACAAACTTTGCCAGGAGCTGTTTTCCTCCCTTGGCCAGCCTCACCCTCCCTCCCTCCCTCTGTGTCCTCAGCAACCAACCCAGGCAGTAGGGAGGGTGTTTGAGAAGGCAAACTATCTTTTGTTCCCTGCTGGAACTTCCAGCCTGGAAGTGTGTGACCCCCTCCAACGCAGCAGACCAGGTTTCTCATTATGTTTTCTTCCATGTGTCTCTCTTCACGTCATCTTGTGTCAGCTCACTGTGCCAGTCGGTCATGTCAGCTTGCTGTCTTGCTTGTCTTCTTTAGGAGCCATCGGGAACCAAACCTGGGACCTCCCTTGAGCCTCATCTGCTTCCCAATCTATTTACATTTAAAGTCACTACTGATAATGCAGGAATTTTTTCCTGCCAGTTTGCTATTTACTCTTGTAAGTTTTATACCTCTTTTGTCCCTCAATTCTTCTGTTAATTCCTACTTTCATGGAGAGTGGGTGTAGCTCAGTGGTTTGAGCTCATGCTTCCCATGTATGAGGTCCTGGGATTGATCCTTGGTACCTCAAAAAAAATTACCTACTTTCCTATTTATTTGATTTTTTGTTTGTACTATATGGAGTCCCATTTCATTTCTATATGGATATATTTTTCATATATTTCCCTTGTGGTTGCATGGGGTTAAAATTTAACATCCTAAATATACAACAATTATTTGATTTGATACCCACTTGACTTCAATAGCATGCACATACACTGTATACCCTTCCATCCCCTCACTTTTTTTGTACTTGTTCCAAATTATATCTATATATAGCATATGTCCAAAACCATAAATTTATCATTACTTTTTATACATTTGCATTTAGCATCTATACCTGTAGGAAGCATTTATAATTACCCAAATGGTTACCTTTATTTGAGGTCTTTATTTCTTTATGCTACTTTGAACCACTGTCTAATGCCCTTTCCTTTCAATCTGAGCTCTCTTTAGCATTGCTCGTAGGGCAGGTCTAATGGTGATGAACACTCAGCTTTTGTTCATCCAGGAATGTCTTAACTCCCCCAGATTTTTTAAAGAAAGTCTCACTGAGAGAAACTTTCAGTCCCTTTCAACCAAATTTTTGGTTGGCAATTGTTTTCTTTCGGTACTTTAAGTGTTTCAATCCACTGCCTTTCTGTCTTCATGGTTTCTGATGAGAAATTGTCAATTTAATTAGGACTCCCTTGTACATAGCACAATGTACATAACTCTTGCAGCTTTCAGAAATCTCTCCTTGTCCTTTGCGTTCGACTGTTTGATCAGTGTGTGGTGGGGTGTATTTTTCTCCATGTTTATCCTGTTTGGTGTTCTTTGGGCTTCTTGGATGTGCATATTCATGTCTTTTGCTAAGTTTGAGAAGCCTTCTGTCATTATTTCTTTGTATGTTCTTTCTTCCCCTTTCTCCTTTTCTTCTGCTTTTGAGATTCCCATAATGTATATATTCATGTGCTTGATGATGTCTCAGAGGTATCTTAGGCTATTTTTGCTTTTTATAATTTCTTTTCCTTTTGCTCCACAGTCTTATCCATTTCAATTGTCTTGTCTTCAAGTTTGCTGAGTCTTCTGCCTGTTCCAATCTGCTGCTGAAACCCTACTGGGAATATTTCATTTCAGTTATTTGGTTTTCAACTCATAGTTTTGTTTGGTTCCTTTTTAAAATTTCTCTCTCTTTTATTGAGATTGCCATATTGTTCATTGTTTTCCTGATACCCTTTAGTTCTTTTTCTGTATTTTCCTTCCTTTCCTTAAGCATATCAAAGATCATTTTTTAAAAAATCTTTGTCCAATATGTCCACAGTCTGGTCTTCTTCATTGGTGTTTTCTGGATTTTTATCCTCTTCCTTGAATGGAATGGGCCATCAGTTCTTATTTCTTTCTCTTGTAATCTTTTGTTGCACACTGTACATTTTCCCCCTTTTCCCCCCATAAAACAAAAATGAATAATTCAGTAAATTATCAAAAAGCAAACACCCATGTAACCAACACTAATTTCAAGCAATTGAAGACCACTAGCTTTCTCAGAGCTGGGAATATCAGATTTTATGCATGATTGTTCTGCAAACCCACAACTTCCCCAATAAAGAAAGAAATTTTTGAAAAGATAACCAGCATCTTCAACTTGATAGTAATAATTTATTGCTTTTCTTTATAATTTTACCACATAATAATTACTAAACATATAGTTTAGTTTTTGCCTGTTTTTGAACTTTAAAAATGGGATAATACACTATACATTTTTAAAAGTTAACTCTGGAATTTGTTTCCTGAGATGTCTGTTTCTTTTTTTTTTTTTTTTTTTTTTTTTTAAAGATTTTATTTATTTATTCATTTATCCCCCCCTTGCTGCTTGTGCTCGCTGGGTCAGCTAACCACGCCGCGCGGGCGGGCTTGCCTTCACCAGGAGGTCCCGGGAACCGGGCCCGGGGCCTCCCATATGGTAAACGGGAGCCCTACTGATTGAGCCACAGCCGCTTCCCTGTTTCTTGAGTTTATAACCAGCTGGTGATATGACAGAGATTTTCTTGAGGGTCAGCCCTTCTATCAGGAACGTCCACCCAAAGTGAATGCAAAGTGCAAGATAGAACAAGAAAATAAAAAGGAAGGAAGGGGGGGGGGACAACTAACAGACAAAGCACACACCAAAAAAACAAAATCAAGGGGGAAAATATGATGTGTCCTGTCTCTCCAAGTTTCCTGTCATATGCTGGTGGGAAGCCAGACACTGCAGCTTTTAAGGCAACACCTGGGTTAGCATCCCTGCTCATCCCTCAGGACTCCACCAGACCCAAAAATATAAAATCAAGGAAGATTTTAAAAAGCTACCAAGAAAATAAAATAAATAAATAAAGTACGCTGGCTTTTTATGTGCCTGTAGATGCTGGTATAAAGCCAGAAGATTGCTTTTGAGAGAAACCAAGGCTGGCACCTGAACTGGGCCCTCAGGGAGCTGCCAGACTAAACACAAGAAAGAGAAAGAAGAAACCCAACCAATGACAAAGTGCATTGGGTTTTTAAGTCTTGGTAGATGCCGGTGTTGAGGCAGGTTAGTATAGAGAAAGGGAAGACTTGGGGTCAGAGCTGAAGACCCCACCTGGAAACCTCCTGAAGGGAAGATCCCACGAGACCCTGGCTACGAGGACCCTTTTGGAACTCTTTCCCGGGTCAAGGAGAAGCCCCAGATAACCCCAAACAGGGGTCCTCATTGGGCCCCAGAGAGCTAACAGGCAGGGATCCTAAGGCAACCAATCAGACCAGCAAACAGCTGGGTCCTTCCCCAACATTAGGAATGGGAGGAGGACATGTCTTTTTTTTTTTTTTTTTACCGGGAGGTCCTGGGGATCGAACCCAGGTCCCTCCATATGGGAGATGGACGCCCAAACATTTGAGCCACATCCATCCCTATTTGCTGTTTTTAAGTTTATTTCTGAGTCACAAAGATGATTTCCCCTTCCCCATGTTTTTAGAATTCCTTGTATTCCCCCATTCATTCTTGGCTGCCACAACCAGACAGACAGAAAGTACGAGGACCTTATTTTTCTTGTTTCTGTAGTGGAAACCTTAGCAGCAGACATTAACTGCTCCAGGTCTGTCAGAGATGCTTTCTTTTTATTTTTTTATTTTTTTTTTAGGTACCAGGGCTGGGGATTGAAACCAGAACCTCATATGTGGGAAGCCAGTGCTCAACCACTGAGCCATATCAGCTTCCCGAGATGCATTTGTTTCTTAATAAACTCATTACTCCCTTACCTATTCTATGGCGTGTCCTTAAATTCTTTTAAGCGACATAAGCCAAGAACCTAGAAGCCCAGAGCCCAGAGCCTTCTGCCAACAGTGTGAGGCCAGAAACCTGTTGCTGCAAACAGGGCTGAAACCAAGGCCGGTGCTCTCAGGGATCTGCCAGACCAGGAAATGTCCACACACAGAAGGGGGAAAAAAACAACACGAGGTTTTATGTCCAGCTGGATGTGGCAGGAGGCTGGGAGCGCTGCAGCCCAGAAGGTCAAAACTGAGGCCATCTATTCCTGCATGATATTATGCATATTTGTTTTGTGGGATCACGATGTTTACTGAACACTTATAGCTTATGTGTGTTCATGTATGAACGATATACTTCAATAAATTGTTTTTAAAAATACTGAGGCCAGCTTCCACACCGCATCCCTTCATGGACACCACAGACTGACTTTGATTCTCAACTCCAACTTTTAGAAGCGGCCACTTCCTCTCCCAGCCCTGGCCGGAGCCTGCTTCCTCCTTGCTGCAGCCATAACTGCTTCTGCAGCGGCTGCCTCAGGCCTGAGCAATGGCAGCTGTCACTAGTTCTCTTTGTGCTTTCACGTACAGAAGTGGAACTCTCGGCAGCCTCTTACTTCCTCAGACACTCCTATAGCAGTTCTAAAAGTCCATCCTGGTCCCAGGGTTCCCGCCTTGTTAATTCCAGTCTCTCTCCCCAGCTTTCATTTTCCTAGTGGAGGGAGCCATTTGTGAAACTCCCTACTCTGCCATCTGCCATTTTGTGCCCCTGATCTGGAAGGCTTCTGAAAGTCAAGCCGTGTAGACCCTGAGTCAGGGAGGAGCCTGGGGCGTAGCTGCACGTGGTAAGAGGAAAGAAAGGAAGAAATTGGCTGTGGTGATGGTGCGAACAGGGCAGGGGGAGTCAGGGAAAGGGAAAGTCTTTAATGATGCTCTCAAGATGGAGCATAACTAAGTAGCCCAGGGTGAAGTGCATTTCCAGAAAAGCTCCGAGGACACATTCCCAGATTAACTGCTCAGTGCATCTGTATTCTCCCAGTTTATGGATGCCCCAGTGAGTTTCAAGCAGCCCTCCTCTATTTGGAGAATTCCCATATTATGAGTACTGACCATGCATGGCATAAACCAGACCTCGACACCTTGGCTCGCTTGAATGTGGGGCACAGACACGTAACTTAGGATCGGCCCATGAGCTGCACTCGAGAGAGAACAAAGAGCACACTGGCGCTGCTGCAAATCCACTTTCTGGTGTGGGTAAGGTAGAGGCATCCAGCTTTCAGGGCTGCAGTGGAAGCATTAGTGTTGTCCAGGGTCAGACGTCACTGGGTTGAACTGCAATGGCGCCCCCTAGGGGTTTTCCATGCAGCCTGGTGGTGTGGCCAGGGACTCCTTTCTGGCTGCATCTCCTCCATGCTTCCCTCTCTGGCCCTCCCAGAGATTCTGTGAGCCTCTGTGGTTGCAGGCCCAGAGGCCCGAGAATTTGAAAGAGTGTGGAGGAGGGTGCCGGCAGCAGCAGAAGCTGCTACTTCCAACTCACAGTTCTGTCGTCACGATTTCCCTCTTTTGTCCCTCTCTCCTCTGGGTGGTGTGCAGCCTTCACCTGCTGTCCTAAACCCTAGAAGATCTATTTCGGGGCTGTTTCAGCCTGTCCTCTAGCTATTTTTCTGGAGAAGAGATTCCCATGTCTTACTAGTCCGCCATCTTCCCGGAAGTCCTCCTATTCATTCTTCAATCTGTCCTATTCTAGTTTCTGTCACTAGTGCTGTCTTTGTCAAAGTCACCAGTGATTCCCACATTAGGTCCAATGGACACTTACTTGTCCTCATGTGCCTTGACCTCCAGTAGCCTTTGGTGCATGGTTGTTGGTTTGTTTGAGAGTCTCCTCTCTTGGCTTCTGGGAAGCACACTCTTTTGGTTGTCCTTCTATCTTACTAGCTATCTGAACTTTCTCAGTCTCCTTTTCTACTTTGCTTGCACCTCCTCCTACATCTAAACTCTAGGTATTGGTATGGCTCAAGTATTCTCTTCTGTTTGCTGCACTTGCTTCTTAGTAGCGCTCATTCACTGTTATGGCTTTACAAATTATTCATGTTCTGTGACTTTGAAATTTAAGTAATCTACAGCCTGGATCTCTCCTCTGAACTGTCTGACATCTCCACATGGATGTTCTTAGAGACCTCACATTTAACTTACCCCCAAACCAAACCCTTCATTTCCCACACATCAAATCTGTTCTCATTCCCCTCTAGCATTTCCCATCTCAGCAGAGCAACACCATCATCCACCCAGGTGCCTAGAACAGAAACCTGGAAGTTATCTGGGTTTCCTCTTTCTTCACTCAGCTACATCTACAAGGACATTTCTAGTCCACCTCCAAAATATATCTACAGTCCATCCACATCTCACCAGCTCCACTGCCATCAGCTTCTCTGAGCTCTTGCTTGAACTACAAACAGCCTCCTGTATAATCTCCCTGTTTCTACTTTTGCCCCACTGCAATCATTTCTCTTCTCTGCAGCCAATGGGATCTTTCCAAAATCATAAATTAGCTCTTGTCACTTTGCTGTCTCAAATGCGTCAGAGCTTCGCAGTGCCCTTCTCAGCACTTTAGGTCTAGCCCCCTGCCCTCCCATTGCACCGGCCTCCATTTTATCCCCCCACCCCCACCCCAAATGCAAACTCCTTCTTGTCTCAGGGCCTTTGGACCTGCTCTTCTCTCTCTTGGGATGTGTTTCTCCTGGCTCTTCTTCTGTTTTCTCCGAGCAATTAGGAGAGCCTGAGATGAGGCTGGAGTCGTAGGAGTATGTGATGGACAGATGTGCACTGCCTCTTTAAGGACATGCCCTTGAAGGAGGCATGTCCCAGCTGCTGGGAATGTCATCCATGGACAGCCTTCAACTCCTTCAGGGATATCCCAGCTGTAGAGAGTCACCTTACCCAAGTCATGCCCTTCCTGGGATAGCCCTCATCCAGTGACTAAAGGACACGGGGGGTGAAGGCCTGGCCTATTTCAGTCCAATAGGGCCCAGCTCTGACAGGCATTTTAGCTCCAGAGCTTCTTTTGGGCTTTGGGCAAGGCTGTCATTAGGCACCACTGCAGTACAACCTCTCCCTCTGCCCATTCCTGCTTCCTTCCCTCCCCTTCCACAGGTCAAGGGCACGCCCTGATAACTTAACTCTCCCTAGAGAACCTACCTGTGGCAGAATCAGGGTGCTCCTGTGGGGGCTCTAGAGATATCTGGACACTCTAGGCAGGGCAGACAACCCCAGGAAATGTTGGTGGGCCTTACCTTGGAATATATGATAACCTATCTCCTCAATGTATCAGAGTTAGACTCATAATTTTCCTACACATGGTTCTTTTGCCCCTTGTATTTGAACCTATAATTAGCACTATACCTTATTAAATATATGTCCCAGAGATTTAAATCTTCTGGCTGTTCATATGCTGGTTGAGCCCTGAATCTCAGCAGAATTGCAGCCAACATCTACTCTCCAGTTCATTGGACTCACCCAGGACAACTAACAAAAGGATGATGATGGACAATGCCCATCCCCCAAAAACAAAGAATATCTACAACTGCAAGCAAGATAGTTCCATCCATCTGCCCCACAGGATCTAAACTCCCTCTCATTCAAAAGCAGAGTGGGCATCACCATCACCAAATCCTCAAGACTGAAGAATAAACACACATAAGGGGGGAATGCAACTATGGACCAAAGTCGACTTCTTATTATTCTAGTAATGGAAGAACTTGTAATATTGATATAAAGGCAGTGGCCACCAGAAGTTCTGAGGGGAAGCAGAGGGAAGAACAGGTATAACATGGGACATTTTGGGGACATTGGAATTGTTCTACATGATATTGCAATGACGGATACAGGCCATTATACTTTTTGTCAAAACCTATAAAATTGTGTGGTGTAAAGTGTAAACCATAATGCAAACCTAGACCACTGTTAGGAGCAATATTTGCTTTAATATGCTTCAATATTTGTTCATCAATTGTAACAAATATGCCACACTAATGAAAGATGTTGTTAAAGGGGGAAGGTGTGTGTGTGTGTGGGGGGGGTGTATGGGAATTCCCTATATTTTCGATGTAACTTTTATGTAATCTAAAACTTCTTTAAAAATAAAGAAAAAAAATTAAAACAACAAAAACATGAGCTTTCAAAGTCACATGGTAAGGGGAAGAGAGCATGGGGAACCGTATATTGCTTTCATACGCTGCTACCTGCAAGGGGCACATACCCTTTCACTGGACATTTTGTAGGCCATACCCAACTTATGGGGAGGGAAGTGCGATCCTGGCCTGCTTCCAGAAGGCAGAGGGCTGGAAGCATTTCGTGAACATGTGACCCAGTATACAGAGATGAGCATGACAAAGAAGGGCTTTGCAATGGGTGAGAAACTTTAGGAAAGGTGCAAAGTTGTCTGGCTGAAGAGAAGGGATCCTACTAGGAATGCCGGGGACATTTAGGTCACATTGTAGAAGGCATATTAAGGAGGTTGGATTTCATTCGGAGATGCTGGTTTAGGAAGGTTAACCTGGTTGCTTTGTACGGGGGAAATCAGAGGGTGGCAAACTGGACTCAGGAGATGGATTTGCTTCTCACACAAATCCAGGCAAAAGGTGGCAAGGGCTTGAACAGGAGCCTTTTCCACAGGAAAGAAAGAAAGGCTGTACATATCGGCTACTTGGGAGAAAGATTTGACCTGATTGGGAACTAATAGGATATGCAATGTAAGGGGGAGTGGAGAATCAACAGTGACCCTAGTTTTAGGCTGAGGATTCATGCTGTTACAATCAGAGAAAACAAGAGATTGGGAGGGAAGTTTGGGCATGTTGATTTCAAAGCAGGGATTTTTGTCCATTTTGATCACTGTTGCTTCCCAGCACCAAGAATGGTGCTTAGCACATAATAAATATCCAATAATATTTCTTGAGCACACAAGTGGAACACAAATGGAGACGTGCCCGGGTGACTGTTAATGCAGCATCGGTGCTCCTTGGTGACGTCAGTCCTGGGAAGGCAAACTTACCTGTTTGAAGGTGTAAAGCTGCATGAGTTGTCAAGGGAGAACGCAGAGAGAAAGAAGGGAAGACTTTGTAATTCTCTGGGAATCATCACGTTTAGGGGGCCACAGAGTAGAACTGGAAACCCGGGAGGGTGGGCATTTGAAGGAAGGCCCTTGAGATGCTGCGAGTGGGTGGAGGAGGCTGGGGAGCGACACGAGGGCGTTTGGCTGAGCAGCTCGGATCCCTGGTGACTCACACAGGGAGGGCAGGACGCAGCGCCATCAGGGGCTCTTGACAGAGCGGGGAGCCAGCGTCAGGGGCTCCTGACAGAGTGGGGAGGGCAATGGCTTGAGGGGGAGGCTTAGGCAAGGGGCTGTTTTGGCTTTTGTTTGGTTTTGGAGGGGGCATAATTGAGACTTAGCCATGTAGCAAGGTGGCCAAGGTAAAAGATATAGTAGGGAGGGAGGGAAGACGCATGAAGGAGGGAGAGAAGTGAGGGTTGGAATCCAGGAGGCAGAGGAAAGGAACACCTACTTTTCCAAGAGAAGAGAATGGGTAAATTAACTCTTTTTGTTTGTTTGTTTTAATTCATTATTTAGAAAATGTAGCAATGTATATTACATGACATTTGCTGTTTTAACTAGAATACAGGTTACTGGGGGCCAGGGTGGAAGTAGGGAATGAGGAGTTAGTGCTTAAGTGGAACAGAGTTTCTGTTTGGGGTGCTGGAAAGGTTTTGGTAATGGATGGTGGGGATGGTAGCACAACGTTGTGAACGATGGTAGCACTGAATTGTATATTTGAAGTGGTTAAAATGGGATATTTAAAAATATATGTATGTTACCAGAATAAAAATTAAGAAGAAGAACTGTACAACACAAACAGTAAACTCTAATGTAAACTATGGATTATAGTTAATAGTATAATGATAATAATATTGTTCCATCAGTTGTAACAAAGATACCACACTAATGCAAAATGTTAATAGGGAAAACTGTGTGTGAGTGGGGGTATATGGGAACTCTACTTTCTGCATGATTTTTCTGTGACCTCCAACTTCTCTAATAAAAAAAAAATTACAGCAAAAATTTTTCCACTTTATTTTTAAGTGTACAATTCAATGAAATTAATTACATTTACATTGCTACCATCACCACCATCCATTACCAAAAGTGTTTCATGATCACAAACATGTACCCTTTAAGAAATAAATAACTCACCATTCCCCTCACTCCCAGCCCTTTGTAACTTCTTACCTACTTTTGGTCTATATGAATTTGCCTATTCTAGATATTTAATATATGTGAAATCATCGAATATTTGTCCTTTATGTTTGGCTTATTTCATTCAGCATGATGTCTTCAAGGTTCATCCATGTTGTAGCATGTATCAGAACTTCATTCCTTTGGGGGGGGGGGGGGGGGGGGGGGGGGGGGGGGGGGGGGGGGGGG